>JABXWE010017772.1:0-23710 GCA_014611495.1 Limonius californicus
GGTACTAGTCGTTCCTTACAAGAGGAGACATCCATTGTTTCTACAGATTTATCAAAAACTTCGACAAGCACTATGCGTTCTGAAACCGATGACAACTACAAGCTTGTTATTAATGGAAACGAAGTGAAATATGATAAAATACAGAAGGAAGTTTCTATTAATGTAAATGTTAATGTTAATATTAATAAAAAATAAATAAAATGTAATTAATTTAAGATTGTATTTTTCATTATTCCACTAGTGGAATAAAGTAATTTCATTATTCCACTAGTGGATAAAGTGGTACTTTATATGCCTCATAAGTGTGGATAAATCTCCAATTATAATGTGATTGTGGATAAAGTTTTATTTAATTTAAGGTACTTTATCCAAATTGCTAGTCGCTAATATAAGCTCTGCGAAATTTTTTTCCGCAGGATTATTAGTGTTTGCCAAACCTCATTTAACTAGAAATGCGTTAAAATTTTAAGCTTACCATGTAAAAACGATTAGTAACGCTATATTAAAGCCACTACAATTCTAAACTCCACGCTTTTATTCCGCTTCTGATCGTAATTTCAATAAAGCAGAAGATAAGAGTTAGTTCTAAAGCGCGAGTCAATAAAGCCACCTGAATGAGGTAGATCTGATCTAAAGCTGAAATCTGCAAGAAATTGGCGGAGCGAGTGATTTCAATAGAACTGAATGACTACTGCAGGTTCAGATAAAAGATTTCTAGCGCCTTTCCCGCATTTGCTTTTGATTATCTCTAACTATATAAGAGGTTCTACACGAAGTCTACGTTTATAAGGATAACTTAATTTGAGAGTTTTAAAGAGGAAAATATAGCAGGATATTAGTTTTAGTATACAAGGAACGTTGCACACTAGTCGTAGAAATTTTGCCGAACACATTTGATAACTACATATAGTGATACGATTTTCACCCATTAAGCTTTGGAAATTGATGTTCAGTAGCCACTAGACATGAAAATGATATTAGATCACGTTTCGTTATGACGGTATGTCTTTACCGGAATATATATTATTTAGTCTGCTTTGTCGAAAACATTTCCTTAATATTAGGAGTTCGGGGCTTGATAATTGATCCTCTGACATAATTAGTTTAGTTTTATCGTTTACGTTCCTACTGTTTTATCAATCGACAGAAGTTGAATTAAATACAAACAAGAATCAATGATTTTACGAAGAAACGGTGTCGTTTTGTCGCTTCGCTTTGTGCGGATAAAAATTAACCTCTGTTCGCCCCTTTAGCATTATCGCCGTTTTAACACAAACTCTGTGCCTGTGATCCTTGTTCGTGGCTGTTCCAAAACATCTTATTCACTGTTTTCCGAAGAAAGCTTCTTTGTTCTTCGTTTACTTGGCAAAATTCCTATTACACAACCTGTAGTTATATGGTGCAATTCTGTTGTTTCAGCTGCCATCTGCTAATTTTCCACCCAAGGGCGCCCCGTCAAATAAAGCCACAAACGACTTAGAAGTCTCTGCTGTGCTTGCCTCACAATTTTGCTGAACTATGGTAACAATTATCCATGTATACCGCTTAGCACCCTTCACTCGCTAACTGTTTAACAATAATTTACTGTATTTGTTTTTGTGAACTCAACTGTTATTGGTTACGCAGCTTATTTGTTTTGATATTACCGTAAATATTGTGACCAGTAGCGGCGAGTCATCAAATTCAGACGTTGCGGAGCCCTTAGTTTATATACAATCTATAACAGGACAGACTCTCATTCTGATTTGAACTGTCCCTTTCTTTTGATGTATTTTGTAAGAAGTATTCAGGAGGAAGCACAATAAGGTAAGTTCGATTCCCCGTAAACTGCTTGTCCTTTCACGAGAATCTTTATCTAGCTCTGACTTGAAAGGATGGCGCCCACTTATTTTGACTTACCCTGTATATTATAACAACTAAGACTTTCTTCCTGAAAGCTTTTTCCGTGAACCATCCCTACCCTCTGAGCCAGCTGAAGAACGGTCTGACAAAAAGGATCGTTTGGACCGTAACATAGCGACCCCAAGGTATCCTAGTTGGGTTTGTTCTCATTCTAAAAATTGTCGTGGGTCCCGATTCCTTCTCTTTTAAACTTTCCAGTTTGGGTTCTCTTGACTGACCTTTGTTACTTCCACAACCCGACGTCGTTAGATTATTCGAGGGTTAGAGGACTTCATTTGCATTGTAGGAGGGCTATTGTTTTGTTAAGTTCCGATGAGCTGTTAAAAAACAAGAGTCACTGAAAACGTTCTGAATATCTTAGGTATTGAGCCACACATCCTTCATTGGTTTCAAACCGCTGTCCGCCCAGTCAGACTTTCATCCGAGTGAAGAGATGGTTATCACTAAGCACCATGTCTGGGCTGTACAGCTGCTGATCAAATATCTCCCATATGAACTTTTGAAGAAGTTCTTGTGTTAGTGCTGCTATGCGAAGGTGGGTATTGCTATGGAGGAAGGTAACACCCGATACCTTGTTCTTGTCTGTATTGTCATCTGACTGTTACGCAATATGCTTTTGCATTGATAGTCGTCCCAGGTTTTATGAAGGTTGTATGTGTCATCAAGAAACCCTTATGGTCCCAAAGACCCACTTGCCTTGAGCTTTCTGTTGACCAAGGTCTGTTTGCATTTTTTGGCTGGTTAGGCGACCATGTGTTCAAACTGTACTGAAATCTTATCCCACAAACCGTCTACCTCGTGGTATCGCCACAAAATCGTTAAGCCACACGCCATTAACTGAGACTTGCGGATGTCTGTTAGGGTCTTGGAACCCACCATGTACAAATCTTGCGATTGCCTAGGTTTTTTGTGAC
Organism: Limonius californicus; assembly: GCA_014611495.1. Taxonomy (NCBI): domain Eukaryota; kingdom Metazoa; phylum Arthropoda; class Insecta; order Coleoptera; family Elateridae; genus Limonius; species Limonius californicus. The sequence goes on from JABXWE010017772.1 coordinate 2,817, forward strand.
TATCTCATAAACAGCCCACCCTAAAATTTGAGAAATTCAACAGTGAAAATGGTAAATTTCAGATTTCGAGGTGAAGCGTCGCTTTAGCCGTCTATAGTGATAAGTTGATGTACAATAGGGTATCATTAAATAATGATGTAAGCTATATGTTATGACGTAAAGAAGGAAGAAAGTCGCATATAAAACTTGAAAAGTAGTCAGGAAAAGACGAAGATCATGATCATCGATCGTGTTCAAAATAATAGACCTGACATCATGCATATATGACAATTTCAGGTAGGTATCACTAATTACAAACGATGGAGGCAATATGGAAAAAACCAAATATAGATGTGAAATGGCCAAGCGAACTGTGTGAGACATACAAAAAAACGTGGTCAGATAGCGATCTCACACGCCAGAAACATTAGTATTTCCAATTATCATGTACTGTGCAGAAGCATAGACCATCTAGACACAAGACAGGAAAAAACTTCATGCTCTTAAAATGTAGTATTGAAATAGAATACTTATAGTTTCATGGATAGCCAGAAGAATCAACAAACCCATTTTGAGTGAATTTAAAGAGCCTCATAGACTGTCGCAAAATGTGTATAGCCGAACGTCGATTCTTTAAACATATAACAAGACGAGTGGATGACAACCTAGGAAAGCAAATTATTCAGAAAAGAAATGGAAGCAGAACAAGAGGCCGTTTACCAAGTAGGTGGTCTGATCAGACGGAAGAGAAGACAAATTTTAATTTGAATCAAGCTACAAGAGATGCCACACAGAGAGAGGCGATGAAGAATTGTGAGGAAAGCGACAGCTCCTCCAGAGAGAAACATCATCACAATTGCTCTGCAAAGAGGAAGCGGATGGAGAAGAGATAGTAATTAAGGCAGTAGGTGCGTAAAGTTACATAATAGTCTTGCTGTGAGATGAGGAGATATAGTATAAGGTCGTGCACACACTGTTATCTTCTTCTTCATCTTAAAGTAGGACTTTGTCCTGTTACTGCCTAATGTCCCTCTACTGGTCCCCTGCGGAGGTTGATGCCCAGCTGCCCTTCCATCTCTTTGGAGGTCTTCTCTGCGGCCGTCTGGTGTCTGGTATGCCGATCATTGCTATTTTGGCGAAACTCTCATTGTCCATGCATTCGACGTGTTTCCTCCAGCGTATTCGTCTATCTGGAATCCATTTCCCCACATCTGTCACTCCACAGTCTTCCCTTATTTATGTTCCTAATTCTATCTTTAAGGCTTGTCTCAGGTATCATTCTTAACGTCTTCATCTCTATTATTCGTAAAATCTGCTTCGTTTTATTCGCTTCGCATCTCGGCTCAGCCCCATAGGTCAATATGGGTCTCACACAGGTTTTATACATTCTAGTCTTACCATCAATATTCACGTATCTGTTGCGCCATATACTTTTATGGGGGCAAATAACACACAATAACCTAGAAAGGTATGTTATGATCAGAGGTTGTAGAAATACATTATGCAAACGTAAGATGAAATTAATGCACGGAAGTGATTGCCAGTACGGTGAAAGCGTTAGATAACCATAGTGAACGATAAATTTTTTGTTAAATGTAAATGAAAATGACATTGTGGAATGATGTGTATCGGCAAGTCAGTACAGGAAACTTATGCTCTGCACCAGATTTGCTCAAAGTTTGAATTGGTAGTAATTTGGAAAGACATGAGAAACTAAATGAGAAAATACGGCATAAACAATTTAAGAACAAGATATTCCAGAACTGGCATGCCAGGATCGCATTTATAAGAAGTACAGTAATGTAAAATAGCATGGGAAGATGTGAGGTAAACTAAAGTAAAGCTAGGTCAGATCAGACACGGAATTACATAAGAAATACGTTGCAATATGATGAGGCATGGAAAGAGGTCGCGCTGTGTCATCTGAGGACTGCAGTAGATTAAGGTATTTTAAAAATTAATTAAATGAATAGAGAATGTTCACACAAAACTTGAATTACAAATTCATTGAAGGTTTGCTTGGCTTTTTCCGATTGCTAATTTGTTGCGCGAAAACTGAAAACGAATTACAAGCCCCTAAAATATATATAAATCCGAAACTCATCAACGGTTGCCCGGAGCGGCGATACTAGTTGTTCAGTTCTATATGAATCTCTGAAACTACACTTAACAAGCCCTGATTGCTAATTGCAAAACTTTCTGCATTATAAAGTATATTGAAGCTTAACGACATCGAGGGAATATTGATGTGCCTGCGCTTGCCTCATCAGAAACATGAAACCTTTTAAATTATGCATGTATTTGCCTCGAGACCGGATATCTAATACAACGCTGTAAAAGTTAAAACTCAATGTTTATTTTAATTACCATACACGTTGTAAACCCAGAATCTGCATAGTGTGTGTAAGGTTGTAAAATCCAATTAAGGATTTGGGAATTAAAAATGCGGTTTTTCCGACGCTATTTAAATTCAAAATTGCTTACTCAACTTTACACTTATCTGGCTAAATCAAATCACCTCATAAAGTTTCTGCAAAACTCTCCGCAAAATCGGGACGCTTAATAAAGAAAATGTAGAGGTTGCTTACAATGCAGTGCACACAGCTAGGATATATTGCTAGTTCCATCTCCACGATAAATTTGTTTCATATCCAACCTCTAAAGCATACCAGAGGATGTATTTTATGCCACTAATCTGTGTCGTATATAAAATAAAATGCTGACAAGCACTATATTTTCTAGTGCTTTAAAATGTCGAGAAGCACAATATTCTAAGGTTTGCGAAAACTTCATATGAAACTAATTTGCATCTGCTTTCTACTGAAACTAATACCACAGCCGATTATTACATAGACCTTCTTAAATCACACCATAAAGCCTAATAGACTGAAAGATTCGTGTAAGTAGAAGCGAAACTATTGTACGTGATTGCTTTGGCGTCCACGTTATGGTCGATTCTTGTTTAATTACATTATGGTGTATAATTACTTTCAATGTAATTACAGATTTAAGCAGCTTACTGAAAAGTTACCTCAAGTTTCCGTAAGGTATTTGTAGGTAATGGAACAGTACAATTTTAATTAGATAGAAATAAGATTTTATACTACAGAAAATGTACCGTACCCAAAAATAAGCAATCCAAGATATGTATCAGAAGATACCGCGATAAATTCATTTTTATTGAAGTCACAATGGTGCGGTTTTGTAGGATAGTTGATCGAGACTAATTATCACCTAGACGTTGGCAACTAGTGGTTTTCGAGGGGGTAAAGTATTTAAACTGACCGGTGGTCACTGTGGTGCAGTCAGTTTCAAGGGGTGATCCGCATGCAATGAATTGGAATTTGCTACATGGATTTAGTCAATTGGGCATAGTTGGATGAGGGAAACTAGAAGTTATTAAGGTGTAGTTGATTGGGAGATGCGATATAGCCTCGTTGCATCTAATGGTTCCAGTTAATTTGAAGTCCTCACTGAGATGGAGTAGTTAATTCATAATCGTCATGTGGGATTTGTTAGGGTGCTGCATGGCATAGCTAATTAGGTAGGAGCAACTGAAAGTAGTCTCTCATCAACTATAAGTTGCTATACAGATACAGTCCAGCCGAACTTGTAAAGAGAATGCAGATTGCTTCACTTCACTGAAGAAAGTTAACTAGAAGTCTTCAACTAGCAGTAATCTATTAAGCGTCGTCATCTAATAGCAATCAATTGTGAATTGTTAAGAGGCTGAAATTCGGTGGGTGTAGTTAATTAGGCGAGGGCAACTGGAAGTTCTAAATTGCGCGTCTTCAACTACTTTACAGACTATTTAACGGCATAAATTGGACAAGATTAACTAGGGGTCATCAACTAGTAGCAATCTACTAAGTATCGTCATCTGATAGCAATTGTGAGTTGTTAAGGGAATTAAGTTCAGTGCGTGTAGTTGATTTCGGTGAGGGCAATTGACAGTTGTAAATTACGCGTTTTCAACTACTTCAGAAACTATTTCACGGCATCAATTGGACCAGGTTAACTAGGGGTCATCAACTAGCAACAATCTATTAAGCGTCGTCACCTGATAGCAATCAATTGTGAGTTGTTAAGGAAATGAAATACAGTGGGTGTAGTTAATTTTGGTAAAGACTATTGGAAGTTGTAAATTGCGCGTCTTCAACTATTTCACAGACTACTTCACGGCATAAATTGGACAAGATTAACTAGGGGTCATCGAGTAGCAGTAATCTGTTAAGCCTCGTCATCTGATAGCAATCAATTGTGAGTTGTTAAAGAAATGAAGTACAGTAAGTGTAGTTAATTTTGGTAAAGACGATAGGAAGTTGTAAACTGCTTGACAGACTATTTCACGGCATAAATTGGTCAAGATTAACTAGGGGCCATCAACTAGTAGCAATATATTAAGCGTCGTCACGTAATATCAATCAATTCTGAGTTGTTGGTAATGAGGTTCAGTGCGTGTAGTTAGTTTCGGTGAGGGCAATTGGAAATTGTAAATTGCGCGTCTTCAATTACTTCACAGAATATTTCACGGCATGAATTGGACGAGGTTAACTACAGGTCATTAACTAGCAGCAATCTGTTAACCACGTCATCTGATAGCAATCAATTGTGAGTTGTTAAAGGAATTAAGTTCATTGGGTATAGTTAATTGAGTTAGGGTAATTGGAAGTTGTAAAGTACGCGTCTTCAACTCCTTCACTTCACAGTTTAAATTCGACATGGTTAAGTAGGGGTCATCAACTAGCAACAATATATTAAGCGCCGTCATCTAATAGTAATCAATTTTGAGTTGTTAGAAGGATTAAGTTCACTGGGTATAGTTAATTGGGAGAAGGTAATTGTAAGTTACGTCAACATGGAAGAGATACTTAAAGGCATCCAAAGTAAACTAGATATGATGGATAAGAGAGCGGAACGAATAGAAAACAAAATTGATAAATTTCAGAAAGACCTAGATATGATTAAAATCGAAGCTACAGCACTAAAAGAGGAAAATGAGAAATTAAAAATACAAGCGAGCGAACAGGAAAGGAAAATTGAATTGATTGAAAAAGAGATAAGAAAGAGAAAGATAGTAATACAAGGAATACCCGAATTAGAAGATGAATCCGAACTAGCAATGAAGGAGAAGGTTAGGGTAATGTTCAGAGACATGGACATACAAATTAACATGGAAAATGAGATAGATGAAATAAAAAGACTGGGACAGCAGGAACGGAACCAATCAAAAACCAGACCGATACTGGTTGAATTCAGGTCATGGACAAAGAAGATCGAGGTGATGAAAGCTACAAGGAAACTCAGGGGATCATCGATATGGATTTCAGAGGACTTCTCTAAGAAAATCCAAGAACAAAGAAAAATACTAATACAGCACATGAAGCAAGCTAGAGATACAGGAAATAGAGCGTACGTGACGTATAACAAACTTATAGTAAATGGAAAAAGCTACACAGTAGAACAGTTAAACAAAGATGATGAGACAGATAGACATGGCGACAAAAAGATGGGCGCGCGAAATTTCAGCGAGATCTCCCCGGACCAACAGCATCGACAAGAGAAATACAAGAATCCGAGAGTCGGGACTGTTGAAGGGGAAAGTTCAAGTTCAAAAAACTAAAGAATAACCGAGCCCAGTACATAAAAGACGACGACCGCTATGATATAAGGATAAAAGGAAATGATACTAAAAAACCCAAGAAGAAGGAAAAGCATCGTAGAAACAAGCTAGAAGAAGTAATAGAAACCAGAACAAAATTCTATATAGGCTGCTGGAATGTAAGAACAATGCTCGAAATAAGTAAGACAGATCAAATAGCTAACGAAATGCACAAAAATAACATAAAAATATTGGGGCTAAGTGAAACTAGGTGGAATGGTGAAGGTTGTAAAAGACTAGCTAGTGGCAATAGCATAATATACTCAGGAAAGAAAGCAGAAAATGAAATTAAAGAAAGAGGAGTAGCTTTTATGATAGACCCAACAACAAAAAAATCGCTGATGGAATGGGAGGGAATCTCGGAGAGAATTATATGGGCCAGGTTCCAAGCTAAATTTCGGAATATAATAATTATCAATGTTTACGCGCCAACAAACGAAAAAGATGAAGAAGAAAAAGATGAGTTCTACGAACAAATCCAAGCTACATTGCAAAAAGTCCAAAGAAAATATAAGCGAGACATTAAAATTTTGATGGGAGATTGGAACGCCAAGGTTGGCAGCAATAATAAGGAAAGAGAACAAGTAATGGGAAAATATGGAATTGGTGTTATAAATGACAATGGGGAAAGACTGGTAGAGTTTTGCAATATAAACGGCTTAATGATAGGGGGAACACTATTTCAGCACAAAAATATCCACAAAGAAACTTGGACATCGCCAGGAGGGGGAACCAGGAATCAAATAGATCATATAATCATAGAGCGCAAATGGAGAAACTCCCTACAAGATACTAGGGCGAGGAGAGGGGCTGATATTGGATCGGACCACGAGCTAGTCAGAGCAAAAATTAAAATAAGCCTCAAAGTAAATAATGTAATTGGACAGAATAGGAAAAAATATGATACACGAAAACTACTGGACAATCAGGAAGTATTAGAGGGATTTCAACATCGATTGTCTCAAGAACTTGGAAATACGGATGAACTAGGACACTATGGAATAGAAGAAATGTGGCAAAAATACAAAAAAGCACTGCAAGTGACAGCAATACAAACCCTAGGATACAAAAATAGAATGGATAAAATATGGCTATCGCAGGGTACCAGCGAGCAAATTAAAGATAGAAGGAACCTAAAAACCAAAATACTGAGAACAATGGATGCCAATTATAAGAAAATTCTTGAAGAAGAATATTGGAAGAAAAACAAAGATGTGAAAAAAAGTGCTAGAAGAGATAAAAGGCTATATATTGAGCAACAGGCAAAAGAAGCTGAAGAAGCTGCAAGATCGCATAATGCTAAAAGATTATATGAAATAGCGAGGAAGATAACCGGCAGAAAATACATACAAACAACAAAGCTATCAGGGAAAAGGGGTGAAGTATACAAAACGGGCGAAGAAATTAAAAATAGATGGATAGAGTATTTCACAGAAATGTATCAAGAGAAGCAGATAATAGTAGAAGAAGGAGAAAAAAGAGATGAGGAGAGAGATGAAGTGTTAGATATTAATGAGGATGAATTTACTAAAGAGGAAATAAAGGAAGCAATTCTGACACTGAAAAATGGAAAGGCCGCAGGAATTGATGAAATCCCTGCTGAACTAATAAAAGCAAATCTCGAAATCTCGGTGGAAGTGATGCATACACTTATGCGGAAAATATGGGCGGAGGAGAAAATACCTTTGGATTGGTCACAAGGGATAATAATCAAGCTCCCAAAAAAAGGGAGACCTATCAAGATGTGAAAACTGGCGACCAATCACACTTTTAAGTGTAGCCAGCAAAATTATGACCAGGATAATGCTGCAGAGATTGAAAGGGAAAATCGACCGCAAACTAAGGGACAACCAAGCAGGATTCAGGGCCCAAAGGTCGTGCATTGACCAAATCTGCACACTAAGAATAATACTCGAACAAATAACAGAGATGAACGAAGAAGTTTATGTAAATTTTATCGATTTCGAAAAGGCATTTGACTCAGTAAACAGAGACAAGATGTGGGACATACTGTGGCGCTATGGAATACCTGGAAAATATCTGAGAATCACAAGGATGCTCTATGACAGCTACACGGCAAAAATCGAACATGAAGGGAAACTGACGAATGAACTACCGATTAAAAGCGGCGTAAGGCAGGGATGCATACTATCACCGTTGCTGTTTCTCGTAGTGATAGATTGGGTCATGAAAAACACAGAAGATAACAAAACAGGTATAAACTGGACCGTTTTTAAGAAATTAGAAGATCTAGAATTCGCCGACGATATTAGTTTAATTACAACAAAAAAACGCCACATGCAAAGAAAAACAAACGCACTAATAAATGCAGCAAAACAAGTAGGCTTAAGGATAAATGCAAAAAAGACAAAACTATTAATAGGAGAAGACAATGAAACTGAAAAAATTAGCATCGAGGGGAAAGAAATTGAAGAAGTCGAAGAGTTTTGCTATCTAGGAAGTATAGTGAATAAAAAAGGTGGAAGTGACCGAGATATCATAAGAAGAATCGGACAAGCACAAAATGCCTTTAGTATGTTAAGAAGAGTTTGGTCAACGAAAGACATCTCAATGAAAACGAAGATACAGCTATTTAGATCGAATGTAAAAAGTGTATTATTATACGGGGCGGAGTCATGGGTAGAGAATAAACACTATATAAACAAACTCTAGACCTTCGTAAATAAATGCTTGAGAATTATATGCAACATATTCTGGCCACAGCGAATATCGAACGAGGCATTATGGGAAATAACAGGCGAAGAAAAAGTTGAAGTTACGATTAAGAAAGGGAAATGGAGTTGGATTGGTCATACCCTTCGGAAGCCACATAATAACATAACCCGACAAGCTCACGGGTACAATGCAACTGGGAGAAGAAAAATTGGAAGACCCAAGGAAACGTGGAGAAGGGGTATAGATAGGGAACTGAGAGGACAAAATATTACCTGGAACGAGGCGAAAAGAGTAGCACAGAATAGAGGAGAATGGAAAGAACTAGTAAAGAAAATTGGACAACACCAAACCCAAGATGCGCGGGACTAGCAACTCCGCCATCTACACTTACCGGCTGATGAAACGCCACTAGGCGCCCTATGCTCCACGGGGAGCGAAAGGAAGAAGAAGAAGAATTGTAAGTTATAAATTGCGTGTCTTCAACTACTTTCTAGACAGGTCCACATTGCAGTAGGTTAACTAGGGGTCATCAACTAGCAGCAATTTATTAAGTGTCGTCATCTAATAGCAATCAATTGCAAGTTGTTGAAATGATTAAGTTCACTGGGTATAGTTAATTGGGTGAGGGTAATTGGAAGTTGTAAATTGCGCGTCTTCAATTACTTCACAGACTATTTCACGGCATGAATTGGACGAGGTTAACTACAGGTCATTAACTAGCAGCAATCTGTTAAGCCTCGTCATCTGATAACAATCAATTGTGAGTTGTTAAAGGAATTGAGTTCATTGGGTATAGTTAATTGAGTTAGGATAATTGGAAGTTGTAAAGTACGCGTCTTCAACTCCTTCACTTCACAGTATAAATTCGACATGGTTAAGTAGGGCTCATCAACTAGCAGCAATATATTAAGCGCCGTCATCTAATAGTAATCAATTTTGAGTTGTTAGAAGGATTAAGTTCATTGGGTATAGTTAATTGAGAGAAGGTAATTGTAAGTTGTAAATTGCGTGTCTTCAAAAAGTTTCTAGACAGGTCCAGATTGGACTAGGTTAAATAGGGGTCATCAACTAGCAGCAATCTATTTAGCGTCGTCATCTAATAGCAATCAATTGCAAGTTGTTGAAATGATTAATTTCACTGGGTATAGTTAATTGGGTGAGGGTAATTGTAAGTTGTAAATTGCGTGTCTTCAACTACTTCACAAATTATTTCACAGCATAAATTGGACGGTTAACTAGGGGTCATTCACTAGCAGCAATCTATAACTGTCGTCATCTAATAGCAATTAATTGTGAGCTGTTAAAGGGATGAAGTTCACTGGGTGTAGTTAATACGATGAGGGCAATTGAGGGTTGTACATTGCGTGTCTTCAACTACTTCACAGATTATTTCACAGCATAAATTGGAGAAGGTTAACGAGTGTTTTAATTAGCAATGATCTATTAATCGTCGTCATCGGATAGCAATCAATTCTGAGCTGTTAAACAGATGAAGTTGATTAGGTATAGTTAGTTGAGTCAGAGTAATTGGAAAGTGTAAAGTGCGCGTTTTTAACTACTTCACAGACTATTTCACAGTATAAATTGGACGAGGTTAACTAGGTGTCATCAACTAGCAGCAATCTATTAAGCGTCGTCATCTGATAGCAATTAATTGTGAATTGTTAAGGGGATGAGGTTCCCTGAGTGTAGTTAATTGGGTGAGAGCAATTGGAAGGTTCAAATTGCGCGTCTTCAACTACTTCACAGACTATTTCATGTCATAAATTGGACAAAGTTAATCAAGGGTCATCAACCAGTAGCAATGTATTAAGCGTCGTCATCTGATAGTAATCATTTCAAGTTGTTAAAGGGATGACGTCCACTGAGTGTAGTTAATTGGGCGAGGGTAATTGGAAGTTGTTAATTACGCGTCGTCAACTAGGAATTGTGAATCAGCTATGAACTTAATGCGGTTTATTTTACGTTGTACATTGGGCCAGGTTAACTAAAAATTATCAACTAGCAGTTGTCTATGCCGTGCAGCAAGCAATCAACTGTGACTTATTCAGCATGTTCAGGCTGTTAAGCATAGTTAATAGTAATAGCTGTCAAGTTTATGTACTCTAGTGAGTACTTTTGAATGGGTAGTCAATCGAAAGCAGTTAATTGGGAGACGTGATCTGAGCGGGTTAAACTATAAGTTGTTAAGTGGGTGCAATTAAATTGGTAAGTAATTGGACGATCGCTACTATATGCTATTAATCGTCGAAATTCAAATAGTAGTTTTCACGAAAATGTACTCTAACTGGTATTGTTAAGTGGCGAAGTCAACTAATGGACTAGGAACGATTAATCAGAAGTTGTCATTTGCGATCAGTAAACTGGGTGATTTGAGCGGCTGCAGTCCATTGGGTATAGTTAATTGGACGAGGACAACTTGAATTTGTTAATTGGGTGCAGTCAATAGGAGTCAAATGCAGTATAGTGGGTACTGTTTTCAACCAATTGGGTGCTATTCTGTAAAAAGCACTGCCACGAGTAACTTAACTGTTAAAATGCACTTCCAATTCCCTGAAAATAAAAATCTATATACAAATGTATGAGTTTAATGTCAATTTGTTCTATTTATTCATAGGGTTCAGTCAGCCATATGAGACAGTATTGCGAGGAAAGTTATACAATAGGTCTAGAAGAACTAAATAGACCGCAGAAATTATTATATTTGATAAAGATGTGTCTAGCAAATGTAAAGCTGCAAGAAACTAAGTCGGAAGAATTCTAAATCCAAGAAGGGCCGCGATAAGGCACCCATTATCAATGATCTTCTTTAATATGGTGTTGAAATGGATAGTACCAAAAATATAGATAACTAGCGGGGGAACTATCCTAAACTGAGGAACCCAAATTGTAGCGTATGCGGATGCCATCCTAATAACATCTAGAAACGAGACTGACATGAAAGAAACATTCTAACGCCTGGAGGAGGTAGCAAGAATCACGGGGCTCAGAATCAACAACAGCAAACTTTGTGATGACAAGGAAAGCTGTATGACAAGAAGATCTAGAGCGAAACATATTCGAAAATGTGGAGTATTACATTGCAAAATGAAATTCGGAGGCCATTTCGACAAGAACTGGCAACATGTGTAACTATGTATTACATAAAGTATGTAAATCGAAAGATGTTTCGCTAAACTCCAAATTAAAACCATGTATGACCAACAGTATTGTGCGGTTCAGAATCATGGACGCTCAACACACATGAAGGGTACGCGTTGAACATTTGGGGAATGAAGATACTCAGAGAATCTTCAGACCAGTAAGGGAAGACGGGGAATAGAAAGTAGATACGATTTTGAAATCAGGGATACATATAACGGATCAAGTTTAATGTGTGAAATAAAGAGTAATATAGTAGAGGGTTGGGCTATTTAGATACGATGAACCCAACAAGAAGTAGTAAAAAATGTACAAGGGGAATTTCAAAAGAAGAAGGTCAAGAGGTCTTGTTGGATTGACAAGTTGGAGAATGGCCTGAGGAGAGCAGGAGTCGAAAACTGAAGAAGACTAAGGGAAGGTATAAAGGAATGGAGAAAAGTCAGCGATAAGGTGAAACAAACAAAATGCCCTTTGCACTTCCTATACGAATTTATATTATTTTTATTATTATATATTAAACTAAAATTATGTTGAAATATACTGATACAAATACTATAGGATGTTGCAAAGGAATGAGTAAAACCTCCGTACAATGGCATCATATAATAATCTACCCGGTGATGCAGAAATTAAACAACATACAAGATGTTTCCTTAAATACTAACGATTTATCTCAATATCGGAACATTTTGTTCTTAAGTACATATCCTAATTATCTGTACTATTAAATAAGGTGTGTGGAGTAGCCCACAGGTTCAACTACCTAGTTGAAATTAAATTTATAGCCTTTGAGAAAGGAAGGGGCATTTAGCAGTCCGATTCATATACTAAGTTTGTATTCTTCTGTTGAAGGAAATAGGTTGGTGTTTCATCAATCCCGAATGACTTTTTCAGCTAGAGATTTAGAATGATTGATTTTGGTTTCTCTAAGCCCCTTGGAAACCGTCGGAATAACGTTTCATGTGGTTGTATATGAATGCGGAGTTATGGGATTATATGTATAAAACGTTGTAGAACTGGAAGCGCACAAAAATTATTAAGGGCTCCCATAGCATTAATAATTGTAAACTGTAGCGTAAGAATAAATTGCATCAAAAGTGTTAATCTATTAACAGTTGGTTTAATAGTAGTTGTGTGAGAAGAATTTATTTAAACTGAAATAGAACATAATTCGTTGTTTGTAAATACAATTTAATTCTGCTGAAGGCTGTCTTGTTTACCTAGTTTGAGAAAAGCTGTTTTCCCAGTGCTTGGAATTTTCCTCAAGTTGGATATTAAACAATTTCCCTGATGTTCAAGTAAATCTCCGTTAATATGGCCTTATATTAAAAGACCAAAGTGCCTTCCTGATTACGCTATATAACGAAGAGTGCCATAACGAGGATGTTAACGTTGGTTGCTCTTTATAGCATACACTTCCTAAATAGTAATTTCGTGCGACCAACAGAGAATTTTTAAAATTTTCCTTGTTTTCTTTTGGCCGAAGAATAACATGAGCCATTTCCAAATTCATTAACGGCACTAATAAAAATACTGTCCTTAGAGAAATTAAATTTACTGGTTGATTACCAACTTTTCGGTTTATAAAAAGCAATTTAAAACCACAATAATTGACTTTTAAAATTTGACCTAAATATACAGATAACAAACAAAAAACATATTTTTCTGTAATATTTTTGCGGTTTACAGAAAACTTGTAAATGTTTGCTGCTGGAAAATTCCAAGGATTCAACCTGAATCATACAGGAATAATAGAATTAACTCTTGTAAACTAAAGCAATAGACTTAAGTCGGGAGAACGAAGTGGCCACGAGGATCAGTCTGCTCCTCTAACATTGTAAACATTTAAAAATATTTTCCTAACTGTTTTTATATAGAAGTTATAATAACTGGCGTTATTAATGAGAACTGTAACCACAAAATTACTATCAACCTTAGAGTCAGTTTCTTGAATGAGAAATTTTTAACCTGTTTAGCAAACAATGTAATAACAAGAATTTGAGCAAACAGAAATAAGTGCAAATTTTATACAGGTGTGACGTTCGTTTAGTTTTGCCGCTTCATATGAATTTAAGTCTTAGTCGATAGTCGATTACAATTCTATTATCACATTTTCCGAATTTAAAGGAACGCTGACGAGTATGTTAAATCTATATGCCGATTGAAAAAGTTCTTAGAATCCTTGTCTGCAGAATGTCCCTGGAAATCCTACGGTCCCCGGAAGTTCCACGTGGAGGATTTTGTTCTGGAATGATTACGTTTGGGGAGGGGTTTTGCAGCCGGCGGAAAGTTAGTCGGCCTAAACTTCTGAAGGTAAGCACACATGTTTTATTCGAAAGCGGGTGTTTTTGGCAGAGCCTCTGCTAGAATAAGTTACCGTATCGCTTTTCTCGCCTGGTGGCAGAATATCTACGACATTTCTTCGGATTAAAAAATTAGCAGTGTTACGCTTTATTAAAGACAATTTAGTGGGTAAATTGTTTTCTCGACTTGTGCCGGATTACAGCCATCAGCCCCGTGACTCATCCACTTCACCGTTGCAGCGTTGAAATCTCGTACAACGGAGGTTTCGTTCCTGACTTCAAGAACACCAAATTTCCCGTTTCCCGAAGAAAATCTTGGCGATTGCTTTAGCGCAATCGTCCCAATCGCGATCCAGCCTTCAGGGGCGTGCCTGCGATTTTTGTCTACTTCGCAAGGACTTAGGAACACCACAAATTGTGCCTTTCTCTACTTCGTACCTGAACAAAAGTAAGGTAAACCTACCAATACACCATACAGTGATTGTTTTCCCCTGTTTACCAGTGCTTCGTTGGTAAATAATTTAATTTCCTTTAATATTAAAAGTGAGGCACCCTTTAATTGCCCATCGTTTCATTACTTGTTAAGGGTAAACTGTATTTAATTTGTAAACCCGAACGTGGCTGGCTGCGTAGTATTGTGTATTCATTAAAGTAAATGTCGTATGACAGTGGCGGCGAGTTTTTTGGTTTGGACGTCCCTACACTCTGTGTAGCCCATAGTTTCTTTTCTTGCTTGTTCTAACTTGTACTATTTGTGTGCTACATTTTACTCAATAGATTTGGATGCAGTCAAAATGTAGTACGATCTTTTATTCTTGTGTATTTGTCCATGCACTTTTGCAAGCATTAGACAGGAGGCACAATAAAAGTGAGTTCGATTCCCGTAATCTGTTGGTTTCTCGGTCCTCCTACGAGAACCTACAATCAGCTATAACCTGGAGGGTGGCGCCTATTAATTTCGACTTACCCTGTATACAACTACGTTAGATTTCCTTCTCTTAAGCGTTTCTTGTGAACCAGTTCCTACTTCGCTGAGCTAAATCGAAGGCACTACCTTCTTTCCAACTGCAGTCCGACGAAAAAGCCGTTTGGCCCGTAACACAGGGTGTTTGCGAAGACTAGACTAATGAACGCTAGTTTGGAGAACGAGAGGGCCACAAGAAGCACTATATATTTCATAAGATTACAAATACTAAGTTCGACGGGTTAGGCTAGCCGCCTGCTCTGCATACATGCATAGAGGACTCATAGAACCTACTCTATTATAGGTAGTTAACAGGCCATTGGCCTATACACAGAAGAAGAAGAAGAAGAAGATTACAAATACTAACTTTACTTATAGTAGGTGTACTGTAGCATAGTTTGTAATAATACTATTTTTAAAGAATTAATCCAATACTACTGTACACAGGGTACCCATAAAAGGAATGTTTTCATAAATTCAAATAAAAAAATTGAAATCTTATTCTATATTTCTAAATTTCAGTCTGGAGACTAAGATGGCTATAACGGTTAATCTATTTTACTAAACTTAAAAATAATAAATTTGTTTAGATTTTAGAATATATTTAGTATTAGCTGACGCAGAAATATATTAGAAAAACAAATGGATATCCAAAAATTTTTCTTAAAACGTATGCTTCCAAATGTAAGTTCTGCTTCTACCGAAATAAAAATATTTGTATCTACGTAGCTACAAAGATTGGCAATTGAAATATATAATAACAATATGCCGTGAATCAGATAATTCTGACAATTAAACAGTTGTATCTTCGGTGTGGTTAAAATCGGGAGACTAAGGTGGCTTTGAATAGATTTTCATGTACATATTTCGAAAATTAAATTTATTTATGAATACTTCCTTAAAATTTTGAAAATCTTTCCTAAATATCCAAAAATATAATTTGCTTAAAGCACATCAACGAATCCATGAACGTTTTACAGGGCGTTTCGCAATTGCAACCTTATAGATATAGAGACTTAAAAACTGTTTATCCATAGAAAGCATGAAAGTTGATGATGGAAATATGACGAGAAGCATTTAATTTTGTCGATCAGCGAGTTGCATTTGTGCGGATGCAGGTAAAGTCGGGAGACTAAAGCCACTTAAAAAAATGATTAACTATTTGTAAATCCAAATATTGAATACAGTCTTTTAGGAATAAAATGCTAAAGAAACTGACACATTTTATTGTGCCCTACACAACCTACGAAACTTGGTCGTGAAGGCGTTAAGTCATGCAGAGGTAAATAATTATAAAGTTTACTTTTTTATTGGAATATGATCAAATGATTAAGTCAGGGGAACCAGAAGGCTATAGAAATCATAAATAAAAAGGTCCACATTTGTTTCGAACATACGCTAAAGGAATATATTTATAAAGAAATGCATGATAAAAGCTTGATTCCAGAAAACATGCGCGCTATACAGGATGTTCCTGAAAGGTACATTTGTATCTTCATAAGTATAAAGATTTATAGTTGAAGTGATAAGTTCGCTTAAATCATAATATTCTGTCCACAGAGAGTTGTATCTTTAAAGATTTATTGGTGTATTTAGTATATTTAAAGTCAGGAGACTATGGTGGCTTAAAATTGATTTTCTTTACGTATATTTCACGTACTAAGATTTAAAAAAATTTATTTAAATTTCGAAAAACTTTCTTAAAGTTTGGTAAAATAACATTTGCCTAAACTGGTTATTGATTGACCATCAAGCAAAGGTATTATAAACAGACGAATGAACGCTATATACCGGGCGTTTTTGAATTGCTTGTTATAGATGCAGAGGCCCAAAAACTGTTTATCGATAGGAAGTATGCAAATTGATGGTAGAAACATTAAATGACGCATTGAAATTTGTTAAGCGATTAGTTGTATTTTTTTCTAATGTAGTTAAATCGGGAGACTCAACCCAATAAAAAAGTGATTTACGCTTTAAAAATCAAATGTTAAATACCGTTTTCTAGGAGTAAAATTAAGTGGTGTAAAGATTAATGATTATAATATCTTTTTTAAGGGAATATAATCAGGGAATCCAGGAGGCCGTAACAATTACAAATTCAAAATACCACATTGTATGGAAAAAACTGCATGTTTATAAACGTACGTCCGCCGCGTACTGCCCGCCGAGCTATAGAACAAATAAAGAAGAGTTTACAGAATACTTTCAGTCCTTGGGAACCAGATTTATCTCAGGCTAAGCTCTATTATAGTCAAAAACAGACAACCCCAATTATATACGTATCAAACCGATTGGGATCAATTTAGAGAAACGGTCGATGCTAATATGTCGCTCAATGTACCACTAAGGAACTGTAGCAACATTGAAAGCGCAATTGAAAACATTAATAACGTTGTACAGCAAGCAGCCTGGCATGCCATACCCACAACCCAAATTAAACCAAAGAAGGATTACCCCAGTTTAATCATGGAAAAAATTGCTGAAAAGAGAAGGCTACGAAAGCAGACGCTGCCCTGAAGAGAAGTATAGATACAACAGATTATGCACAGAATTAAAGAAAATGCTGTATGAGTATAAAAATTAAAAATTTAAATGCTTCATAAAGGGTCTAACAACCACCAAGACTACGGACTACAGCCACAGCAGATGATACCACCGATCCGAAAAGAAGGCGGTAACTAGACGCAGAATGATTCTGAAAAAGCACAAGTGTTCGCTGAACACCTCGAAAAAGTCTTCCAAACCATTGGATGAAGTAGACGCGGAAACTCATGAAGAAATATATCGCTTCTTGGATGCTCCGTTTCAACTCTCGTTGCCTATTAAATCCTACTCCCAAAACGAAGTAAAAGTAATGATTGCTAGCTTGGTTGACAAAAAAGATCCAGGATACGACCTCTTTACAGGGCGTATCTTAAAGGAATTACCAAAGAAAGGAGTCAGGATGATCTCCTACATTTGTAATGCAACTCTGAGAACCGGATGCTTTCCAGCCCAGTGGAAGATCTATAAAAGTATCCTTATCTTAAAACCAGGGAAGCCCCCAAATGAGCCGTCATCATGTAGACCCATAAGTCTCCTACCAATCTTAAGTAAACTATTTGAAAATCTATTACTCCAACGCTTAATGTCTATCCTACTTAAAAGCGAAATAATACCGGACTACCAATTCGGATTTAGGAAAGCACACTCCACCATAGAGCAAATACACCAAGTGGTAGATCATATAAATGCTGCATTTGAAGCAAAACAATACTGTGCAGCTGCCTTCATCGATGTGAGTCAGGCATTCGATAAGGTTTAGGATATGGAACTTCTTCATAAATTAAAGAACTGCTTACTTTATACTTTTTATTGCATACTAAACTCATACTTGCACGAGAGATACTTTCAAGTGAATCATGAAGAAGAACAGACGAACTTGATGCCAATAAAAGCGGAAGTCCCACAAGGAAGCGTTATGGGTCCAGTGCTATATCTTATATATACAGCGGACTTGCCTATAGCCCAAGATGCAATGATGGCGACGTTTGCAGATGACACGGCGATTTTGGCTACAGACGAAGACCCAGTAAGAGCATCGCAGAAGCTTCAATCTAACTTAGATCGCATACAAGAATGGTTTAAAATGATGCATAAATTTAAACGAGTCAAAATCTGTTCGCATTACATTTGCTAAACGCAGGGGAGTGTGTCCGCCTTAAATAGAACCGTAATACCACCATCCGAAAATACCAGATATCTAGGCATCCATCTCGACAAAGGGCTGACCTGGAGAACACATATCTGGAAGAAACGCCTGTAATTAAATCTCAAACTCAGAAACTACTACTGATTAGTAGGTCGAAACTCTCAGCTGTCCTTGGAGAATAAAATATTAATATCTAAAACTATATTCAAACCCATTTGGCTGTACGGGATACAGATATGGGGAACGGCTTCACCATCCAACATAGCTATACTCGGCAACTCCAGTCAAAAATGTTAAGTATAATATCATTAAATTCTATTACGTAATTTATATAAGTTTCCTTATGGTCTACATTTCAAGTTGATTGTGTAATTTTATAACATAATTGACAAATCTGATCTTTACGTAGGTAATTATTGTAACTTGATTGTATTAAGCCACAAATAGCTAACTTTTGGAATGAACGATGCGTTTGTAGTATGTACCTGCTTCTAATTTTCAATCAATGTAAATTAAACCACATTGTGTGTACCCCATGTAATTACTCTTGCATTGGGACTGCAATCAATATATAATCGAGTTACATACAGGAAAATTTTTAAACCGACCTCTGCAAGGTAATTCTGTCTATTGTTCAACGTGTAACGAAGTTCTGCCAATAGAACCAATAACGCAGTTACAAACTTACCACGGAAAGTTTTCCAGCAAATGTAAGAAGAAAGTACGGCACGTGTAAAACTGTCTTACCCCATCTGATATTCCGTCCGGAAAACGAGGATCAGTATCGCCCCTGGAGAATCGCACGGGCTCGCGTGTCCGGGCCACATAAGTCGGGATGCTGACTCCGGGCTTCAGCTTCTGTAACTTTGGTTCGCCATCGTCAGTTTTACATTCTTGTCCCAAATACTGTACGAGACAGTCACAGCCTGCCGGGTCCTGTAGATATAATCTGTAAGAAAGAAATTTGCCAGGTTCAAATTTCATGCCGTAAATTTTAAACAGTCTGAGGTACTTAGGATGATTGTGTTCAAGAGAGAAGCACGAGAGAGGTTTAATTAATTCTGTAAATTAATCAGAATTAAGCGTTTAAAGTGGCCGTAAATGTAAATATACTTTTTAATACGTCGCGTATTAATTAACAAAAACTGCGTAATTTCGAAGTTTAGAAATACAATTTAGCCTTATAACGGTTGAGGAAATGAGCAATAGATTGGGAAGTTTCGTGCTTTATAGCTGTAATATACCCCGGAAAGCTAGGATAGGCATCTTCTAAAAATGGATAAATAAATCCAGTCACAGCCGGAGCCTGTATATTATTGAATTGAAATTTCATTATATTAGAATGCGCTTTAGATAAAGGCAAGCTTTTATGGCGGATTACAGTTTTGTTATGCTGTAAAGTCCTGGTTCAGTGAGCTAGCATTTGTAATGCAAAAAGGGATCCATTTCGCGTACAATACATACTGGGAAGATTAGTAGTAATCGGTTTACCCAGCTCAATGAGCAATCGTTATACGTTATTCTTTGTATTTGTATGCAGAGCGATTTGTCATTTTGTAAGTCTTGCTCCAAAAAATATGAGATACAAGATACAAAACAAATATTGAAGCAATTCGTGCCAACAAAATGATAGCGAGAATCGTAATTGGGATGCAGTCAATTGAAAAGTAAAAAATATGGATCCCAAGATACATATATTAGAAGATACTGCTATACTCGTATCTAGACTTTTATTGAATTTGTCAAAATGGTCTTGTTTTGTGAAAAAATCATTATCACCTAGACTGATAGCTTTCAAGTGGGTGATACAGTCAATTTGGAGGCGTCATCTGGGTGTGATCAACTGAGATTTGATAGATGGGTGTAGTCAATTGGGTATCGTTGGACGAGAGAAACTAGAAGTTGTTAACATAGTGCAGTCGATTGGGAGATGTGATATAGCCTCATTGCATGAAATAGTAGCAGTAAATTGGGAATTTTTAAACCGCTGCAGTCTAGTAGGTGTAGTTATTTGAACAAAAGCAACTGGAATTTGTTAACTAAATACCCTCCACTGGGAAAGTCATATAAACATAGTTAGCTGACAGTTATCAGGTCCATACAGCACAGCAGTTGTTGTTTTATGGATGAGGTCAACTAGGCTTCGTCAGTTAAGAGTAATTAATTAAGAACCGTCATCTGGGAATTCTAAGGTGTCGCAATCCATTCGGCATAACTAATTGGGGAGAGCAGCTGGAAGTTGTGACTCCTTTAAACTAGGAGTTATTATTGTTGCGTTCACTTATTTTACTTTACGTAAATTATTGGCATAATTTATTGTAACCACATGAGTGCAGCCGCTGGGTTTCCTAAAAATAAAGACGGCATTCTCTTTGTAATATGATCAGGGTAGATGCCACCTTTACTGGTCACAAATGTGTGGTGACCAGCAGTTAGTTGAAATTTTTCACTCTTCAAAGCAAGTCAGTTTCGACTCGC
>JABXWE010017773.1:0-30443 GCA_014611495.1 Limonius californicus
ACACTTTCAGAAAGTAAAATATAATTTTCTGTTTACAAGCTGGTGTCGTATCTAATTACACCGAAAGACAATGTACACATATTTATATCTGGCTTAATTGTTCGTGCAATATTGCCCAGGCGATCTAGCGAACTCAAAATTAAGGAATATATCTGCTTGTACCTGTGTTTCAACCTGCCCTGTATATATTTTATACGAAACTTTAAAAAAAATGTAAACGCTCTCAAATAATAATATTTTTATTAGAATATTAATTCAATGTATCGCTGTGAAATAGAAACAAATTGTCGGTTAAATGTAAGATTTTCTAAAAAAAGCAAAAGCAAAAACATATCGTGACACGCGTAGGAAGAAAGCATTTTATCAAGTCTCTTGACTGTTCGGAATACTTAGTGTTTCCTTATTGCTGTAAAACGAGAAACTTGGGTTAAAATGGTCTCGAAGGTCAAACATACTTTATATTTTTATTATGGCGAATGCTTTTGTTATTTAAATGAAGGAATAGAACGAAGAACTGTTACGATACTGGGAAAACATTTTCAAAATTACCTTCATGTTGTGCTGCCTTCTGTACCTGTTGTATATTTTATTGTAAGTAAAATACTTTGTAATTTTCTAGAAATGCACGTTTAATAGTAGATATAAATATATGATAATATCGATTTTGTAGGTTTTCTGAAATATCATTAATTTTTAAATTGATAAGGTTCATAGTACCTAAAGCATAACAATCGACAGTAGGTATAGTCATCGTAATGTTTTTCAGACGAAATTCTTGAGTGCTGTTTCTTAAATTCTACTTTTGTACCGTCAATATCATATTTACTTTGAAATTATGTTTATTACCAATATCCGTTTCCTACTTCGCCTGTTTTTAATTTGCTCCTGTCAATCTAAGATTTTGGAAATGGTGTGCATTGGTGTATTATGCGATAAACGTTTTGATTGGAAATTAGCAATTTTCTAGATTCTGATTTTCAACAAGCTTGATGTTCAAAATGATTGATTGCAGTAGCACTCGAACGCCGTGCTTTTATTTCTGGAAGTTTCTAGGAAGATTTATATGCCTGCACGTTGGATATTTTGAGGAAACTCTGCAGCTAAGCTGCCTTTGAAACAAATTTAAAATGATGCACGCAAATGAACATTTAATATAGTGTACAGGGTTGTTTGTGCGTTGGTATTAGGTAGATAAATGAGTAACTCATCTTCAGGAGAAAATGTAATTTATATGTATTGGT
The DNA here is from genome assembly GCA_014611495.1 of Limonius californicus. Classification (NCBI taxonomy): domain Eukaryota; kingdom Metazoa; phylum Arthropoda; class Insecta; order Coleoptera; family Elateridae; genus Limonius; species Limonius californicus. The sequence continues at coordinate 1,242 of JABXWE010017773.1, forward strand.
GGGCCATCATTAAAACAACAGTGTTCATCCAGAAGCAGAAGTTTAAAATGAGGAAATAATAAGGCATAATCATGACTTTAAGTGTGTGGTGGTAGCTCAGTTGGTAGAGCGCTCGCTTTCTGAGTAAAACGTCGATTCTGGCTTGGGTTCGAAACCTAAGCTTTACTATGCAGATTTATAAAAATATTATCTGCAACCCACCACACACTATTTCCCAATCCGGCTTGCAACCGTGGGATCTTAATGCTGAAAACCTTCTCTGTAATTTCTGTCGTTTGGATTCGACGTTAAATTGTAGATCCCCCGTGTTTCTATCTTAGCGCTGAGGAGGAACACATGGCAGAGAAGAGGCCGATGCCCAGCGGTGAGACAAAACGGCATAGATGATGAGATTACTTCAAAATTCTAACAGTACTTGTTGCATGATTTATTTGAAGCTACGGACAGTATTTAACCGAAAACTGTGTGAGAAAAGAATTTATTTTGCTTATTTTGCTAACAACTGTCTTGGCTTTTCTTTACCAAGTTTCTTTCTTAGACGTCATCGTTTTCAAATGAAGTGCCATTATTTACTAGAAAGAATGTAAGAACATTATTTTATATATGTTGTAAAACCTAGGACACATTAAGGCCTTGGAGTAGTTATCGATGTGAGGGGTTGATTGCGAAACTGTAGATTTGATGTTTAACCTTCCAGCTGCTTAATTCCAATACTGAATGTGTGCTTGTTTACTACCAACGTAATAATTAAGAATTATTAATGATTAATTCTTATTATATAATATTGCACATGGATAGTAAATTCTCTATATGTATTAGAACTGACAGGTATTTTCACTTTCTATCAGAAAAGTATTCTATGTACCCATATCTTGTATACAAAGATCTTGATAGTCAATTAAAATAATTTGTATTTAAAGAAATTGCTATTGGGATTTAATTGTTTAGTACTCCTGGTTTTTAGTAGAGCTGATCATTTAAAACAAATTATTTGTAGCTAGGGAACACAATACAGCTACACCGTACGTAATATAATTTAAAATAGTATAATTTTGGTAATAATGTTTCAGAAAATTGTATATTTATAGTCAGCTAAATATGGGAGATGCATCCAAATTATCGCCCTATTTCAAGCGATCTACCCTATAGTGAGTTCCAGGCTGAAAGTATAGTACTGTTATGGAATACAGTATTGTCATATTTCCTCAGCAAGTTCTCAGCTAAACGTACAGCCGTCAATCAAAATAAATCGTTGTTTTGTATTGCACACTGCTTATCTGCCAATACTTTTCTAAGGTGGTTTTACCTTTTATTTAACTTAACTGAGGGCTTTAGACTGTTACTCACTACCTAGAACTTGAAATATGGCAGAAGCAAGTCCGATAAGGTTAGTATTGCCATATTTTGCCCGTACTGTACTTTCAACCTGGAGTTCATTAAAAGTAGTAATTTAGTACAAATTGATATTTTTACACACATGTTTCACAAATCGGTAAGGCCGAGACAACAGTTTAACTCCGATATGTTAGTTTTTCTCTTAAAATTTAACGATATTGGTGAAAGTTAATCACTTTAGATGTTTAGTATTTATTGGCGATAGATTTCTTCATAAAATGTTATAATTTATATGTTTTTGTTATGTAGGGTTAGCGTATTCTTTCTACATCAAGGAACCATTTCATTACATACATTTTTGTATTGAAATTCGTTAAAGGATAGTCGGCAACAGCACTCATAGTAACTGCAAATATAGGTACACTGTCTCTGCTGCGGAGCAGGATTATAATAAATTAGAAACAATACTAGGCACCCGACACTGATCCTTGACGAACTCTGGAGTGTTACATGTTCACTATTCTAAAGCTTTTTTGGTTTTGTGTTAATTTTTCGGGTGGCCACCAAATTGCTCGTGTCCATTTGCTCACTACTGTTTGATCGCCACCGTTTGCCCACTTGTCGTTTGCTCGCGGGTGTCCATGTCCGACAGCTATTTGTTTGCGGGACAGATGCTCGACAAACAATCTGTTCTTAAAATAAAATACTATCTGTAAGCATTTGGTATACGCTTTTGGTAATCCTCAAAACTTTCAATTCCTCTAAGGAATACTAATAGTCAAAACAGGGTTGTTTGTTGCTGTATGAGAATTTATCTGGAATAATATTTATTGTATTGGTTTTAATCAGTACGTTAGAGAGTTTTCCAAATAAGTACTTGATTTGTCTGAGCATTGCAGTTCCAAAATTGCGAATTATCGTTTTTACAGAAACTGCTTCCAGAAAACATCTCCAACTTAGGCTTCCAGTTCTAAATTTCTTCTAGAAGCCTATTTAACTATATAGATAAATATTTTATATACCTCTATAGTTCTAAATCGGATCAGTCAATATCCACGACCACACACTTACATACGCACAGATAAACATAAAACACTTCTTTCATGTGTTAAAATATTTTACAAACGAATGTGCCTAAGATCTAAAAAACTTCTTCTACATTGAAGCAGTTGTAGGTACTCAGTACTGCGAGCAGTTTTGCTGTCGAGGAAACGGATGGCGAGCATTGCTCCTAGCCTACAAATAGTGGCGAGCTTAATATCCAGAACTATTTTCCGGTATGTTATATTACGAGTGATTTTTCCAAAAGACGACCGTCGAGTAAACGGATGGCAAGCATTGGTTCCAACGAGCAATCGGTTACGAGCAAATGGTGGCGAGCAAATTATCTAGAGCTATTTTTCGGTATGTTACGAGTGATTATTCAGAAAAACTCCCGTAGTTCTTTTCTATACAGTTGGTATGCTAGATATTTAATAGTTCACGTGGAAAAAGCACTACTTAAGCTGACCAGTAGAGTTATACTAACCTATTTTTTATCTGTTTCTGCATAAAATTAAGTAATTGATATCATGCAGGATTAAGGAAATTATTTTGGGATTTAGAAACATAATTAGCCTAGTTGAAAAAATAATTGATATTGTCGCATAATCATACTGTTGTAGCAAAAGAATATGTGGACTATTTTAAGGAAAGGTATTTCGCTTAAGGGAAACACATAAAATCACAGAGGATTTTCAAACTACTTCTAAATTGAGCCAGGCTACATAAATCGTGGTTTTTGTGTATTTTTAATAAATTTTTGGTAATACATGGCACAAAGAAAGAGTATTTTCCAGTGATGGCAGTGGTATACACAAGTTTGATCGGAAATGATTTTCGAACCTATTTTATTTACGAGTAAATTATATAATATATGGCAAATACATGGACCAACTCTAGGGAATTTGTATAATCATATAATGATATTATTATTTATGTGTGTTTTTAAAATATAACAGTAATTTGGAATTTATATGATTGTTAGAGTTAGTTAAGAATTGGAAAGAAGTAACACTTAAAAATGAACGCCAGGGACATTGCTGTAGCAATTTACACTACAACTGATCTTGGTGATTATTTATCGTAAAGTTCGGCTTAGTTAACTCCAGGACAACTCCAATAGAAATTTATAAGTAATAAACAGCTTCTGTTTGAAAATATATTGGGTTTCCGCTAGAGAAAAGTGAAGTTTTATTATTTTTTAGCAGCCCAAGTGTTTAAAGCGTCAAAGACAACAGTCACTCTTAATTAAAGTTAGTGTGCGTTACAAAATGCTAGTAGATACATTATTAGTGTTGGAAGTTGGCAATTACATCAGCGTTATACATATATGATTCGTGAGAATATTTATCGATATTCGTTAATAAAATAAGAAACGTTTTCAGTGTTTAGTGAACTGGTCCAGCGTTATTCTCTTTACTTAAGGCATCTAGGATACCGAGGATAATAGTCACTAGGGCTGCATGAATGTGTGTGATATACATGGATGTATGAACACATTTTACTGACATTTCTTACAAGAGAACCACATATTCCTTATTCTCAGACCAACCTTTAAAGTGTAGGTACTGTATGCTCTTTAAATTTTAAAATTCCCAGACTCAAGGTATTGTTGACAAGTAGGTAGCAATGGAAACGTCACTGCAGTAAAACTTTTGGTTTATGTTTATTACCAGATCATTCAAAACTCAAAACTGAAGCATTTTATTTTGCACATATTAGCTTTGTAGTTTTACGCCCCCCTCCCTCAAAGAATGAGGTATTTTATTTCAATAATGTTAAATTGACAATCTTGTTCCTGAACGCATCAATAACTTATCATCATATTTTATTGATCATACATAAGAAATTCTTGAAAGAGATTATTTGAAAAAGTAAACGAAACAAATTTCCTGCTAATTCACATTCTTTGATTTGTTCACGTGGAACTAAAAAATTAATAAACTACAATCTCATTACAATTTGTAAAATCTGCTAGTATTAGGTATTGTTTGCTGATATCCTCACTATTCTATTTAAACAGATTGGTTTTTTAATTTTAATATATATGCCTAATCTCCAGGCAGTTTTTGCAACACAGTCCTTTAAGAATAATGAAAATTCGACCATTTCCTAAAGGTTTGCTCGCAGGGAGTACCGTTTTGTATGTGTACATAGATAGGGAATTGTCCCAAAATATCTCGGCACTGTAATGCGGGATACCGTTACTGACGGACAGTTCTTTTAACGAGCAGAGGAGAGATATCCCGCACATTGTTCTTGTTGTTTGTGAGAATGGGAAGCTATCGCGAAACTATCTGCACTGGCCGTTTTATGTCGACACCGTGGTACGCGCGGCTATGCTCTATCTACTGTACCATTTATTTCATTCATACCAAAGGTGGTATTTAGCAAACAACGCTTTTATGTTAATGAAAATTAAGTCTCGCATATTTAATAGCCACAGATTGTGTAAATATATGCACGCATGGATCTGTCTTTAAACAGGACATTTCCATAAGGAGGCCTTTACCATTGTGCCGCTAATATGGAAGACGTAACTTCTGTATTTTCGCCGCTATTTGAGTTACACATGTGTGAATTGTGATCTTGTTTAAGTACTGCCGAGGTTCTTATATAACAGTAGTATATTACAGAAGGACTTCGACGGCTACAAATAAAAGTTTAGTATAAAAATTCAAAGTATTTCGTATGAATTCCAGTATTTGTAGTAAGGGATCTCGGTGGAGCAGTGCGAGTCACAGTGAAATGCGGCCGATCGACCGCGTATTCGAACCTCGGCTAAGGCGACTGTGTTTCACTTAGTTAAGTTTAGGGTGCATGTTCCGTAAATGGTTAGTATGTAAGGGACACGCCTCCCCCCATTCTATTTTTTCTTGAAATGTTACTATGTGTATTTCTACTATTAACAAATTAAAATTATTCTATAAGTATCATATGTATTTTCATTAGCATTTGTTATATAGCATACTAAGGTAATTTTTAACATGTAAACGTTCCTTACTATGTGACTGAACACAAATGTTGTATTGCTGGTATTACGTATATAACAAATAGATATTCTTTACTTTTAGCAAGAAATTGATTATTGTCTTTGCGAAAGATTGTTAAATATATTGCAAAGAATTACATTATTAATGCAAATTTTTTTCGAAAATGAATTTAAAGATTACATAAATTTTTCGGAAAACTTATTGTGCATTGTGAAAAGTAGACAAACCTACCTGCCGAGGTAGCTTTTGCGTATTAGAAGTTGCCCCATACCATAGGCAAATAAACATAATTTGTCTATACCAATACCCTCTCTATAGAACGAGATAAAGGACGTTGTTTTCTGTATAATAAACTTAATTAGTTAACATTTGATGATTATTTGATGGTGCCATTCCAAGATCTAAATGTCCAGAGCTGGTAGCTCTGCAAACGACTTAAATTGAAACATGGACAGTATTGGATATATGCCAATTGATTTGCAATAATTATAATATTTTTTCACAAGTCATTAGCACTTTTGATTTTAGTTAGTCTGCATTTCTGGTAGTTTTTAAAGAACTCGACATTATTAGCTCAATTATTTTACATGAAAGCTCAATTTCTGACGTTCCAGGTAAAATCTGGAAAAGCACATTGTACTTCTTTGGCATACGCCAAACTTTATTTAAATAAAAATTATAAAATATAATGAAATTATTTCTAAAATTTAGGATTTAAATTAGAATCTTTGGACACTGTACCAGGACAACCTACAAAAATAATTTTCGCCGATGATATTTTTAATGACTTGACGAAAGTTTCGCCTTAGAAAAATCGTTTTTATTTAAGTATTGGTTAACAACATTTTGTAATGTAGAAACATGTTTTTCCAAGTGCGTAGAAAATATGTCATAATTTTATGGTTGACATAATTTTAAAAATTTCGTTATTTACTGTATTGTTTCAACTTGGATGACTGCGTAATTCTATAACAGCGGTGTGGCTCTGATATAACGCAATCTCTGATGTAACGAGCGTTTGCGAAGTACTTGTTTAACTTTCCATTTTTTGTTGTACTGCAATTCCCGTTTACAGCTTTCTCTGGTTGGTCTCGAAAGCAATGTGCTACAGTTGTTATTACTCTGAAAATATCAACTAGGAACGATACTTTTAGAATTATAAATTAAATAAGGCGACATTTCTAGAATTATTGGGTTTTATGTTTACATTTCTACCGGTATTTATCAATTTAATACTGATCCAAAGTCATAATATTTTAAGGGGACCGCGGTAAATTAGTGGCCGCGGAGCACTGCACTTACCTAGGGTGCTTGTGGTGTCTTAGTTGTAGTTGGGGCATGGGGTTTTCAAGAGTGAGGTTTGTTAGACCCGTGTATAGCATGAAATGTGCTGAGCCGGGATATATTGGGTGGGATGAGAATGATGGAGTTGCAAAAGGCACCTTACAAACCTTGCCGAAGGCAACTCCATGACAAAAAAGTTATTATTTTTTAAGCATTGAAACTAATCATGTAGCTGTTTTGAATCAAAGTCTATTAGTGACGAAATACTTACTTCTGCGTAAAGTTTTTTTATGGATAAAATGCCGTAATTAGTGTATATGTACGTGTGCCTATTTCCTTTTTTATAGTTAGACAGTGGTTCATTTAAGATTTATAACACTAATTTAAGTTGCACTACTGTCACGGGTTATAATGTTTAACGGATACAGCAAGTAAATATTTACAAGGTCTTGGTATAACCATTTTTTTTTACTTCTATTTCTGTTTATTGTTTCATTTTTATGTAACGGTGGCGCTATAAAACTGGAACCGCAACTGTTAAGGGAAGGGTATACTAATTAACAACCATAGTCTATTACAACGATTAGCTTTGCGGACGACCAGACAGTTTTTGCTCAAGACGCCTATGATTTACAGTTCATTGTAGAAAGATTATACAAAATGGGGTATACAGATTAGTGTGCAGAAAACTCAATATTCAGAACTGTGTACTACTTTGAAGTACCTACTGTTAAGTGATAAAAGCTGTAGATGAATTCAAATATTCAAGTTGTATAATCTAAATTGAAATCTGTAATAAAAAAAATGGTCTAGGAGGGCAAGGGATATAACCAAGAATCCAAAACGTCAGAAAAGTTACATAGTTATCTTATTATATACTAAATTCGCTATGGAGGGATAAGAACATGTCAAGGGATATAACAAAGAATCCAAAACGTCAGAAAAGTTACATAGTTATCTTAGTATCTACTAAATTCGCTATGGAGGGATAAAAACATGTCAAGGAGGACAAGGGATATAACAAAAAATCCAAAACGTCAGAAAAGTTACATAGTTATCTTATTATATACTAAATTCGCTATGGAGGGATAAGAACATGTCAATAACAATAAAAGGAATATCGGTAGAACTATGGTAGAAACAGTAATCTGAAGTCTGGACCGAAGACGAAAGCAAAAACAATTGAAATAGACTAACTACGAAAGAGTGTCAGAGTATCCAGAAGAGATGTTGTTAGAAACAGAATAACAACAACCGCGGCCTTTACAGAGAAACAAGACATAAAGAGTTTGAAATAGTTTAACCATTTGTTACGCATGGACGCAATTTAGATGCTCAAAGCGACCTTTCTCATGGACGCTACCGAAGAAGAAAGGTCTGCCACGTAAATCATGGAATGAAGGAGTTAGAAATTCGGTGATGGAGAGACACTTCGAAGAAGACCAACGGTGTAAGCGTAAGGCATGGGGAATGGGAGCGGGTAGACAACGCTTAGTTGTATAAGTATTATATATAATCTATTTAATGTATATAATTAACCCATATATACATATATAAATATACAGAGTGTTAATGAAGTGCAGGGACTAACTTCTAGGGTTTAAAGTATACATGAAAACAAACATTTTTTGTTAATAAATATATAGTCAAAAGTGTATCTTTTCAGGAGCTTCTCAAAGATTCTTTAAGAAGCGCCTAAATGTAGGCAACTTAATTTACTACCTACTATTTGTTTCCATAACGACGGAAATTAATACACGATAAATAAAGCCCTCTTTCCCACTTTTCAAAATCAAATTAAATTTAAAAAAGCCGAAAGAATATTTAATTAACGTTTTCTCGACCGTCCTATTTCGAGGACGTATTTAAGAGAACTTGTGCAAAAATTTATTAACACTGGAAGTGTGAAAAACAGAATAAACCCTGGACGACCCGCAATTTCAGAAGACAACAAAATTCAGATAGTCTGAAATGGTAGTACATTTTCAGCAATCAACTTCACATGTAGCTGCAATTATGTGATGTATCGGCGACCACTGTCAAAAAGGTTTTAAAACGGCATAAGTTCCATCCATACAAAATGAAAATTTTACACCAGTTGATTGAAGATGATCCGGAGAGACACATTAAATTTTTTCAGGGCATGACCCAAATTATTGCAAGAAACCCATCCTATCTTCGCAATATCTGTTTTAGTAACAAATGCATATTTTTTAAATTAGTTTGTTAACAGACAAAATGTAAGATATTGGCGCGATGAAAATCCCTATGTTTTGCGGGAAGGTCACACGCAATTTCAGCAGAAATAGAACGTGTGGATAGGACTACTTGGCGACCATACCGTAGGTCTCTTATTTATTGACGGAAACCTTACTGGGGAATTGTACTTGAACATGCTGGAAAACCTCATCCATCCGTTAATAGTTGAGATTGCTGAAAATAATCCAAACGAATTTGATATGGATATTATATTTCAACAAGATGGCGCTCCTCCGCATTTTAGCAGACAAGTTCACAATTATCTCGATGCAACGTATCCTCGATGATGGACTGGTCGTCGTGGTCCAACAGAATGGCCTCCGAGATCCCCTGACCTGACTCCGTTGAACTTTTTTTGTGGGGTCATTTTAAATCGAAAGTTTTTCAAACAGAACCCGATTTCCTTTTGGTTTTAAGATGTAAAATAACAGAGGCTTATGCAAACATCGGAGTTTAAACTTACCAGATAGTACGGGCAGAGATATTGAATAGGTTTTTCTATTCTATCTTCTACTTTACTTCTGTTTTTATTTTTCTTTATGAAAAACGATTGATATCTTTAAATCCAAATATGTTATTATTCTCTAGTTATTATTATTCTCACGCCAAAAAAATACATGTATTTAGAGTTTCATAAGAATCTATAAACACTTTTTCAAATGTATCACTTAATTTGGTACTATAAAAATAAGAAATTGATCTCTAGACAAATAACGTCCATTCTGCGTATACCTTGTTTTGGGTGCATTTTTGAACTTGTGGGGCAGGAAATTAGCGAATTCCACTAGCTCATGTATTTTCCCTGTGGAGCGTATTCAGAGACAGCACTCGGAAAGTATATATCATTATATATATATATATATATATATATAACCGTTTCTTCTGTATTCATACAAATTTAAAAACTATATATCAAACATAGTTGAACACATTAATAGCCTCTGGTATAGTTTTATGCCAAAGCGTGGCCCTAAACGAATCCACAATTACATAAACTAATGAATTGGGAGGACATATTCTATTAAAAAAATACTGATTCTTTGCATACTGTTTAGTATGGGCATTTTTGGATAAGCACCCATATTTATATTTTAGTTTATATATTACTGCATATATCTATTAGTGGATTCGTGCGTATTTTGTACATATTTTTTGTCGCATATTTTAGAGCATATGTATACTACATTTACAGCATATTTACCCAACTCTATTTACAAGTATCTCTTAATGTGCACACAGCTGAATCGGCATTGTTGTGTAAGATCGTATCTCCTTCACAGGTTAAATTTGTTAGATTACAATATTTTACTAATATAGCTAATCTCTTAATCTACGCGTTTAGTGTGTACTAATGAAGCTCTATATCAGTTCCGTAAAATTGCTTGCGGGGCTGTAACGTAATTTAGGATAGTTTAAAATGGTCCCCACATTACTCGGGCTTGATTTGGTTTCCAGATGAAATAAATCTGGCGACTATCCCAGTAACGAATCAGCAGCAAAACCTGCTGAATGTAAAAACAGCCTGTTTTGTTCTGGAGTGAGATTTAGGACTGAAATCCGTACATAGTTTTCTTTAGCGTGAAATGTCGCCCACTATAAGCATCACATTTTACGTAATGGAGAGTGCTTTTGTTCTGTTGAAGTGGGGTAGTGGATTAAATTTAATACATTATTCTTGAAGAAAGCTGTTAATGTCTGTATTTTTTCGGGCTTAACGCTACATGTACACGAGTACTTCAATAAATATAAGTTGTATTATACATGAACCTGCAAATATCGCATTTTCTTGCTTGCCTTCGGTTTAATTTACATTAGATTGCTTACTGTGTTGGATGGTGGATGGAATTCGTGTGATGTTCGGTATGAGCTCATGATTATATAATTTTTGTCGCGGTCTCATACCTTCAAGGGTTTACACACCACATTGCAATGTAGATAGGCACGCGAAAAATTTGTTTTGCTACAGTATATTCAGTTCCCAGTGAGACCTGGCTCAAAGTGGAGTGCACGAATTCAAGCGTGGTATAAACTTAGCGCATAAAAATATGTTTCTATTTAGCTGCTAACGTGGAATTTCTTTAGCATATTAATATATTTCTTACTTAAACAAAATTATCACTTAGAATCAGTATCATATACAGGGTGATTTGCGAAGTCCTCTGTATACTCCAAGAGCACATTTTAAGCAAAATAATTAGATTAAAATCGGTATTTACCAAACTACATGCATTTGAAATTAAATCAGTTTAATTCATTTTTTTCATTATTACTGGTAAGTTAACAGGCAGGAAGATCTTCCTGAATGACCCTGTATATACAGAGGTGGGAAATAGTTTGGAAAAATACAAATATCTACATTTTGTACATGACGGATTCGATATGTGGCGGATATAATGAATGTAGTGGCAGTTTAAACTTCCGCTTCCCGGAAATGACATCAACTTTTATATTTGAAATAGAATAAACTATATATTTTTTTATATTGAACAACACACTCAACTTAATTTGTTTCATTACCAACACATGACAATAAACCAATGACTGATGTACTTAGACCTGATAAACAAATAAATAAGTGTATAATGCAGTTTATTTCTAGCTAAGGAATATTTAGTCTGTTTGGATGTTCACTAAATCTACGACAATAGTTTATTTTTATGTTGGCGATGGCATAGAAACATTTTATAAATTGCCCGATGGATGTGATATACATGATGTTCCGGATGGAATGGAATAATGATACAATGAATTGCCACGTAAAAATTAGTAGAATCTGTAATTCCACATTACCGAGACTTTTTGGGGTTGAAAAAGTAATGATTTAAGTCCATCATTACTTGTTTTAAACTAGTTGTTTGTACATTTCAGAAGCCCAGGACATTTGAAATTTCTAGCCTTTCCTCCATCGTACCTTCCCGTTACTTTTCGAGTGAATAGGGCTACTTTACTCTTTTGGTCACTACTGAATTCAATTATTGTTTATGACTTACGATTGCTCACTGTTGGCAATAACTGTAATTGTGATAGTCTCTCCAGGCGGAGCCCATTTTGGAGTAACTTGTTAAGTAGCTCTTTTAACATGTTCTCCCGTTACCATAATCATGCACAATTGAAAGTTTGCTTCTGTCTTATCATATTTAGTTTAAGAAGGTTTTGAGAGAACTCGTAAAATACACAATTAAATTAACTTCGAAATAAACTGAAAATTAATGCATTTTGGATAAACAAAATTATTTTTATCTGGCAATTTTGTAATAGGTTTCATATGAGAAAATATATGAATCATTACCAGAACTAATTAGTTCATTAATTAAAACAGACAATTTTAGCCATGTTGATTGCAGTTACGGAGATGAAGTGAAGGATCAGTGAAATAGGCTTTGTTGTAAAATAAATAAATGTCGATGAATATACCAGATGGATTATGTAATCACCTGAAATGCTAAGCATCTAAATTACAGATTTAAAATTGTCATATTTATAAAAACAATCTTCAATTGTGATCATATAATAGTATAGATTAGTGTAGTAAGAGTAGTGGATCCTGGAATAGAACTAAAAAGAGGAGAATGTTGCAATACAATGGTATTCGCAGACGATCAGATAATAATCATTCAGAACAGCGAAAACAAATTACAGTCGAACTACACCAGCTAAATCAAATGTATAGGCATTATAATCTAAGAATATCAATACCAAAAGACGAAAGTTACGGCTTCCAAGGGCTAAATTTCAATTCGGTCAGAGATAGTAGTCGAAGAGAATTTAACAGAAAAAATAAGAAATTTGGGGTGTGATATCAGTCATGAAAAAGATAACGCCATAAATATCAAATTACAAAAGTTATATGTGATACTATATATAGAACAATACAGAAGAAAAAACAAAAGATACACAATTAAAGTTGTATAAAACTATGTTACACGGTAGTGAAACATGGGTCCTATTAGCGAGAGAGAAAAGTAGAATACAAGCTGCGGTAGTGTTATTCTTACGGAACAGTAAAAGGATGCACATGATTAGAATAAGGAATGAGCAAATAAGAGATGTACTTCAAATCCACTCCGTCAACGAAGAAATAGAAAAAAGAAAAAACCAGTAGACGCAGCACCTAGAAAGAATGAACAACAACAGAATGCCAAAGCAAAGCATTACAAAACAAACCAACGGGAAGAAGAGGCATTGGAAGACTTAGAAAACGATGGAGAGAACTGTGAAATTGGTGCAGGAAAATATTCCCAATCCTGGAAGGGAAGAAGAAGAAGAAGAAGTACTACGAGGGGAGTTTTTTATGTTATCTACCTAGCTATGGAAACAAAATGCTGTCGGTCGTGATTCTATTTATTATTTTATTATGTCAAGTCTCTGACATTTTAGATTGTATCCTCCAAGTTTGATACAACTCGTTTAAGATTTGTCATTTCTCTATAGAGTTAGAGATGCAAAAACGAGTAATTTAAAACTTGAGCACAGAAGCGTCATAAAATTTCTATCGAAAGAAGGCAATAATCCAAAGAATATCCATGCTGGAATGGTGGCTGTGTATAGGAAAATAGCCCGACCTATTTTCAAGTTAAATTTTGGTGTAAGCAATTGAAACGGGGCAGGGAGTCCATTCAGGATGACCCAAAGTGCAGAAGACCTCTTGAAGCACGAACACAGGAGGCCATAAAGAAAGTTGAAGATCTGATGTTGACTGATCGCCGAGTGGCAGTTTCAGATATTGAAAGAGAAGCAGGTATATCAGAAACATATGTTTTTAAAATCCTTCATGATGATTTGGGAATGAGCAAGTTGTCAGCACGGTGGATAAGGACTTCTTTAAAATTGTAACTGGGGATGAGACCTGGGTATACCACTGGGACCCACCGACGAAACATGCAATGGTTTCATAAGAACTCCACCACCCAAGAAGGCGAAGACGCAATTCTCAGCAGTAAAAGTGAAGCCCACAGTTTTCTGGGATGCTGAAGGGATTTTATGGGTTGCGTATATGCCAAAAAGGTCTTCAATAACAAGGAATGTCTACAAAGAAACAATAATCAATTTGAAAGCAGCTGTACGCTGTACGAGAAAGGAGCTCACAATTTTGCCCAGAAGACTGTGCTTCTGCACGACAACTGCAGGGTGCATAAAGCACGAATCGTTAAAGAAGCAATTGATGAATGCGATTTTGAGGAATTACAACATCTACCGTACAGTCCCGACCTCGCCCCCTGTGACTAAAAAATACTTAAAAGAGCGTCGCTCTTTGTCGAATGAGGACTTGAAAAACTCTGTGGAGTCGTATTTTGCAGAATTATCAAAATAAATGTTTTTCGGAGGCATAGCGTTATTAGAAAAACGTTGGAATAACTTTGTTTGTTCTCTAACTTGTTTCCTTCATACTTAGTTAGAGAATATAAAAATCTCCCCTCGTATTAAGGTTAGGTATATCCTTAATTAAGAAGTCTAATTATTAATAGCAATTTCAATAACCTATTGAAATTGTTAATACTATTTTGACGTATTAGGACTTGATACACGAAACAGCATACATCATACAAATTTCTAATAATCTATCCTAAATATGTAGAATTCGATTGTAAACAATTTAGTTTGTAAATATCCGGTTTTAACAAATCATTAGTCCTTCCTATCTTTTGCTTGCAATAAGGTATTGAAAGTTAGTTCAGTTTAGTTTTAGTGAAAAGTACTTTGAATGTGCCTGTTGTGTGTATAATTTAAACAATTTTCCGTGATGTATTGCCGGAATTGGGAATTAAAATACATAGTAAATCAATAAATGGACGTAAAACAAGCAAACTGCAAATAAAGGTAGTATTATATTGTATAAATACTTGAAGATACGATAACAATAAATTACTATCTTTCACAAGCAATGTAATTTCTTAAGCTACTCCTGCAAATAAATTATAAATGTAATTTAGTCCACCTATTTTACTTCCGAATTTTCATATGCATTCATACTCAATATCTGTTACTTTCCCTCAATTACTATACCCTTCTTTCGGGTTTTCCGCAAAACAATTGTAAAGTTGTGGTTAACTTCCCATAGTAAGTGGAAATTCTTTATCGTAGAACCATGGCTTTATGAAGTGCTTATATAGCTTTCAGTAAAAAAGTTTTCTTTTGTGGAAAGTTTCTGTCAAGTGTGATTGGATATTTCTTTCTTTTGGGCATTGATAAAGAGGACGTATAATAGGGAATAGCTGTTAAACAGCAATCGCAACCTCCATCTCCCTAACGAACTACCTATGTAGACGAACACTGTGTTTCAGACACTATCTGGGCGATTTAAATTACATGACAATGCAATGGCTTCACGGTTGACCGCCGCCTCTAGAATTTAGTTATTGATAAATACTCTTTATCCTACTTCCGACATTTGTTTTGTCGCTCGGGGTGTGAGAACCGATAAAAAGCTTCAGGCAGGCGTGCCTTGGCCAACTGATAACGGACTAATGCTACATTATTATTGCCTACCTGCTTCATTATGAACTCCTAACTACTATTTTCATTTTTATTAAGCTTCAGATAAAGCAGAGGCGTATATTTGTTTAATGTAATAAGGTATCACCGAGAACGGTTCCTAACTGCTGACATAGCATTGTCTAACCTTATTTTAACAGATTATTGCTACCTAAAATTTTAACAGGACATTGCAAAATTAACGTGTAGAAAATCTTATCGATATTTTCCTCGCGGCTACTTCTAGACTATGTTGTAGGTAACCAATTACCATTACATGCTAGGTACATGCATCCTGTAAGACTTGCAGTTCTTCAGTTATTCTAACATAGCAGCCTCTGGTTAATTGCATAAGATTAGTTAGCGTATCTTGTTGGTATGTAAAACTTCGATATTAAAAATTTTATTATTTTAATAGTTGGTATGTGTTCTTATACATTATTTCTGTTGCAAGGCGCAACAGAAATAATCGACCACCAACAAACATAGGACAAGTATACGGCTTGGTATGTTATTTTTACATAGAAACGCGTTCTTGCTGTAGGTTGCTTTTAAAATGGGAGTTACTGTAACACAATTTAAAAACACAAATTAGAAGATACATACAATATATCTTATAAGCGATTGGTTTTAACAGATTTTAGAAGATAAGTGGTGAGCCACGCTATTGTAAATGAAACATATCCAATATTTTTGATGCTAATGTAGATTCGTCTCGAAAATGTAGAGAAATACTAGCGAAATCCACAGAAACCTGCAAATGTTACCTCATTACGAAAGGGTTAGCCTTTCCTTGAACTTATTACATTGATTTTTTCGGAGCAAAACATTAGAAAGTATGTTTTCAGGAAGAATTTATATTAAAAATTGTCTTTACTGGAGAAGTTGGTAAGCACACAGAGTAGGGTTTTAAATTGCTTAATATTATATCGGGTGCCCGGATTTCGTAGGGACAACATAGGTATCTTTCTTATTATTAAAGATAGAGATTTGGTTAAATGGGCAATGTTGTGCAGGATTGAATGCTGATTCACATTTCGTTGACAAAAATGTTAAATTCGGAATCGTTTAGAAATTATATCAAAAAAACTGAAAATCGTGATTTTCTAAAAAGTCGAATATTTCCCTTATTATAAAAGATATGGAGAAAAGTTTTATATCAAAGTTATTTAATTTAATGAGACAAAGTCAAAAATTATGTCAAAATAAAATTCAAGATGGCGGTTTCCAAGATATCAATATACACTTTCTTATCTTAAATGGACGCCATATTGTTTATTTACATGGGTAAATAGAATTTTTGTTTCTCTTTCCAACGATGTATAACAACCTATGTCTGAATACAAATTTATAAAACATATTAATTGTTTTAATTCTAAATCAAGTAGGCCGGGATAACAATGGATAATGAAAAAACAAAATTTATTTATAACAGCGAACTGTAATACAAACTCAACTACAAAAACAATAATCAACAATATTAAATTACTCAAATAATCCGCCATTGTTTGCAGTGCAAAGTTGGCACCGTTTCTGAACACTATTAATTACTTTACGGATAGTATTGCCATAAATACTGTGAAATGCCTCAAGCACTGCTTCCTGCAATTCTTCAACGTTGTTGTATGTAGGACCATACACTTTATTTTTAACGGTGCCCCATAAAAAGGTATCACAAGGAGCCAAATCAGGTGATCTTGCAGGCCAAAGTACCGTTCCATTAGTTGCAATTACCCTCTCATTAAATCGCTCATTTAAATAGTCCATAACGGCACGAGTATTATGCGAAGGACACCCATCCTGTTGAAACCACAACTGTTGTCTAGGTGTTTTTAGTGGCAACGCTTCTATTAAATCTTCGATCTCCTCTTGTAAAAAAGAGAGATATCTTTGTCCCGTTAAACTTCCATTAAAAATAATGGGGCCTATTAATCTATTATTTATTATACCACACCAAACATTGAAACCGAATGTAACTTGGTTTCGAATTGGAAGAGTAAGCTGTAAGTTAGTTTGAGAGTAGTAATGCTTATTATGTCTATTAAACATTCCACAATTGCTAAACATAGTTTCATCTGTCCACAAAATGATATTCTTGAAACTGAGATTTGAGTTCATTTGGCCCAACTACCAGTTGCAAAAGTGCAGTCTTCTTTCTGCATCTCTTCAGGTCTAAATCTTTGAGATGGTTTAAATTTATACAATAAAAATAAATTTCAATGCTTGGTGTGGATTATTTGAGTAATTTAACATTGTTGATTATTGTTTTCATAGTTGAGTTTGTATTACAGTTCGGTGTTATAAATAAATTTTGTTTTGACCGGCGCCGGTAGCTCGGATAGGTTGGCCGTATGCCTTTCACGCAGCTGTCCCGGGTTCGAATCCGGACGCCGAGGTCGGTGGTTTTTTTCTGAGCGATAAAAAACGCTAAAACGGCCCTTCTTCTCGGATAGGAAGGGAAGTAAAATCGTAGGCCCCGTGTCCAAGTGTTGTTGGGCACGTCAAAAGAACCCTCAAACAGGCTAAATTTCCAGGTGTGGTAGCATCGCTCCCTGGCGTCGGTTGTTAGACATAGTAGCAGAAATAAGCCGACGTTAAATAAAAAACAAACAAACAAACAAAAAATTTTGTTTTTTTATTATCCATTGTTATCCCGGTCCACTTGATTTAGAATTAAAACAATTAATATTTTTTATAAATTTGTATTCAGACATAGGTTGTTATACATCGTTGAAAAGAGAAACAAAAATTCTATTTAACCATGTAAAAAAACAATATGGCGTCCATTTAAGATAAGAAAGTGTATATTGATATCTCGGAAACCGCCATCTTGAATTTTATTTTGACATGATTTTTGACTTTGTCTCATTAAATTAAACAACTTTCATATGAAACTTTTCTCCATATCTTTTATAATAAGGGAAATATTCGACTTTTAAAAAATCACGATTTTCAGTTTTTTTGATATAATTTCTAAACGATTCGGAATTTAACATTTTTGTCAACGAAATGTGAATCAGCATTCAATCCTGCACAACATTGCCCATTTAACCAAATCTCTATCTTTAATAATAAGAAAGATACCCATGCTGTCCCTACGAAATCCGGGCACCCGGTATAGATCAGACTCTTGGGCTGTAACAGAGAAACACAAATCAAAAATAAAAAACTAGAAGAGATACAGTCCGAACCCAAAGTATAAGAGAAGAATTAGAGCTGAAAGAAATGGAGAAACAGCAATTGAGATGGTACGGGCACTTAACACTATGGTTCTAGATAGATACTCCATACATGAAATGAGATTGAAGAGGAAAGGGAAGACCCAGAACTACATGGGAAGACAATATTAAAGAGGCTGTAAGGAGGAAAGGAAAGACCATTCAAGAAGTTAATGGAATGTTAAGTGTGAGGAACACCTACAGAAAATGGATAGAGGATTCAGCGCCATAAGGCATAAATGGCATTAGAGAAAGAAGAAGAAAGAAAATATTCTATTATTATTTTACATGCAAGTACATTCTTTCAATTTTCAGCAGGATTAAAAGCAATGATACGGATGCTATTAAATGTGAACCGGGAAAATATAAAAGCAGGTGTTAAAATTCTTCACTGACTAGTTACTAAAACCATTACACCTTACTATTGCCTTGGTTGTGGGTAATCCTAAACACGACGCCAATAAAATCCGACCTGCATGTAACGCAAATGCGTATTTGTAGTTATATTTATCAAACGAGTTAAAGAAAGTGTCACTAATGTAGAACAAAATATATTTTCGTTTTGGACGATATGAAAAAGGCTTATATTGTTAATATATTTTGCACAAGGTTTGGGCCTGTGCTCGTTTTCTTCTGGATTACAGCTTACATATTCTATGGACAGTAGCCTGCATGTGCAGTCTGTATATTTGTCGCATATTCTTTCCGACCTCTATTTACTTCTGTATTACCAAAAACCATGCTTCAGACCTAAGCTGCATAATCATATGTATCAGACACAGTTTTTACTGAAAATATAAAAAAAGGAATTTACACTCCGGAGTTGTATTATTGCAAGGCAATATGTGTACGCCTTTATTACCAAACCAATCTCCGCGGAAGATATATAACATCTGATGCCATTCTCACTAAGTAGGGATCCTACTTCAAATCAGTAAACATTTATGTGTAGTATGTTTAATATTTATTACGTAAGTTTCATCTATTATTGCTTGTTGGTTAATAAAATTATGATAGTGACTAAAAAAATTAGCAATTAAATGCATGCTACGGGAAATTCTCAGTATTGAACCAACGTTAGTTGTTGAAGATTTCTTCATATTAGGATCCAATACTGATGTAATATGGCAGAAAATGCATAGCAACATAAAAATATTTGCATTTTAATATTAATTAACGCAAAAACATTTACCGCATACACTGCTTCGCTCAATCCACAATACACAAGTTTCATTTTAATTCTGTTTTATTACCTAAATGATCAAACTTTGATATACTATTAAAGAAGAAACTAAGGGAGATAGCAATTTTATAATCTTCAATTAACCGGTAAATAGGTAAATGGTAGTAAAATAGAAATTAATATGTGGTATAACTGCGTATGCTTTTCAATACCGCTGCGCAACGATTGGGCGTACTCCTTATAACGATATTAATTATTTCGCGCAATTGTTGTTCTTCCTCAAGAAGTCTAGGTGAAAAATTTCCGTCGGTACGTGCCGCCAAACTTGTGGCATGGAATTAAGGTCGGGGGAATTCATGCCAATCTATTACAATAACTGCAGCCTTAGCACGAGCATGTTGAACAGCTAGGCTCTTTGTGATCATTATTGTTTGAGGATTTCGCGGTTTCTCGAACTGTCAACACTATGATTAACTTTCGGCTTGTACCGCGTCTTCAATTGGAGGTCAGACTCAGTAAAGTCTGGATTACTAGTTACTGTTTGTGAACCTAAACAAACTAACGTTCGCAAGACATTGCAGGTTGTCTATGTCTAGGTGGTCATTGCTACAGATCAATCGGCATATCAGATTCATGCCTCCACAAATATTACTGTGAACTCCATTAGCATTTATTTCACTTCTTTCCTTTCCGTCTTTTTCTCTCTCAAAAAAAACGCTCTTCTTGAATCTCATCCCAATTTCGAGATTTATTACTACACAAAATCGTAGATGTCTAAAACCGCAAAAGAAATAAAAAATAAGCGCCCATAGATGATTTTGATGATTATATTAGATAACTTATTATTTTCTAAACGAAATTAGTAAATAAAGCGTGAACGATATCCCACGGATCCCGGTAGATATTTCTTAATTTAGTAAAGTTTATTCCGTCAATTTAACAAATAATCTACTCCTACTGTTGCGGTATGATTGTATTTTTAAGAGACTACTATGCTAAAGTTGAACCATTATACAGCGCCATGCGCCGCCGTAACAATATCGTTAGAATAACTGTTGAATTATCTTAGCAACAATCCACTAGGTATTTTTTAATGGACTGTAACCTGAAAGAACAATATTACCATTTAGGTAGCGAATTGCATCGTGAACTAGAGCTGATACGTAGAACAAATAGAAACATCTTATGAGTAGAGCATTAGAACTGATTTGTATACAGTGTGTGAATTTAGGTATTAACAATAACTGAATGGTCATATTCTAATTTAGTTACCTAATGATCGTACGCGAAAGATTGGTTATTATGGTATCGTGTAAAACTTAGGTGAGGAAATACAGTAGTATCCCTACGGATAGTATGCTATTGTTATTCATACCAATGCCCACTAGAATATATTTAAAATTAAGTAGTGCAGTTTTTGGAATCCAGTCAAACTAACTTGAAAGTAGCTGAAACAACAATTTTTTATACGCTGATAGTACGTTGCGACTAGCTTCTGGTATGACCAGCGGTTATTAGCAGCTATATAGTTGAAGTTTTTCACAATCGGCATGATTAACAGTCTACATCATTTAACGAAACTGTGCTTTGTAGCGCATTTTACTTGTTTCAGATTTGCTACTATTTTATTTCCATTGAAACGTTACAAGTTAACTTGCTCACCCCAAGCAATAGTTAATCTTATTTTTGCATAATGAACTGTCTACTCTGCGTCCGCCCCAGCTAACAAAGGGAACTGGTAATTCTGAAAAATGTATGTGTAAATTTATTCCGCGCTTCTTCTGTATTATGACCGTTTCGTGAGATTAAGAGATGCTAAGAAACCCGAAGCTTAATGTCATGTATGTGTTTATCGTATGTTAGTTTACTACGCGAATGCGGAATACTTGCATTTCTAAGATGCATTACAAAACGTTTTGATTTTTTTAATGTTTATATGGCGAAAAATGAAAAATTTGCCTGTAAAGACATCTTTAAATACACTCCTGCATTGGATTTTTTACTTATCAGAAAGTGGCAGAATGAATCCTGATCACATTGTTTGTTTCAATTTAGAAACCATAGCGTCGACGAAGAAAATCTATGGAAATCCATTGGTAGCGACCATAGATGGAAACATCGCTCGTGTTGAGTCTTACTAGGTGCCAAATTAAAGTGTTAGAAATAGCTACAGAAGTTATTCAATCTAGTTAAGTTGAACGGATTGTGCATGGCCATCTTTATCTGTCAAAATTGTCCTACTCAGCAGCAATAAAGACCATGTTTTATACCGTTTTGTAACCGCTAATGAAACGTTGATTCATTACTAGGATTCAGACACCAAATAATACATCTTGCAAATAAAATCTACAGTATTTACGCCTCCGAAGAAATATCACAGTTGTCTGGGGAGTAAATAATGTCATCAATTTTTTAAGATATTTAATGAATTGATTATGTTCTACTGCAAGCCATATTCCTTGGTGAATATTGCGCTAAACTGAGATAATAAGCTGTTTGAAGAAATTACGAAGAGCCGTTGCGATAAGTTAATTACTGAAGTTTTAGTGCTTCTTGACAACACCCCCTCGCATTATTTTAAAATTGCTATTTGTGAATGTGCCTTTCTTCATGTAAGTTCAAAACCAGCGATTTTGACTTTTTTAAAATCTAAAATTATAGTTAACGGATAGAAGATTTTTTCTGACACGGAAACAGCAGTCTGTCTGTTTTTTATGTCGCAATGGTATACTTTCGTTTAAATATCTGAAATTTGTAAAATGTTTCTTGGAAAAGTGTATGCATACGTGTAAATGGCGATTATGATGAACAATAAAAATTAATTCGTTACTCTATTGTGTCTTCAACCTAGTTGGACTGGAAAGATTAGGCACTTCCGTCATATATTAAGCAAAATCACTATGGCAGTAATGCGGGCAATTTTGTGTATATAACTTAGAAAATTAGCGGTATTTGGGAAATATTCCACGAAGCAAATATTAGTTTTTAAAATAACTTGATAAAACTGAGTTACATGACAGTAAGCAAGGTTTGTTCATTCTGTTAGGATTACATCTTGTGTTAATTTTCTGATGTTTTAAAGCACGAACGAAAAACAGTTTGATAATACCCTGAAAATGAAATTGAAGAGGAGATCGGAAACAGTACTGCTCTAAATAAGAAATTCGCCTTCTTCTTGCAAGCACTCTCGAAGTTTACTGTAAAAAATTATGTCCCGAATGAATCACCATCTGCTGCAGAAATTTATACAATTTGAAATTGTTGCTTAATAAATATTGTATAACTGTTTTAATTAATTGTCACTTCAGCTACAGGTGATATTGTTAACGTAAATGTCACTAAGTATATATTGTCGAGATATAGCTTGTTTATTCGTTTAAGATTAATAAATGCTCTATTGGTAAGTAGACATGTAAGAAGAATTTTTAGAAGGAACAAAACGCACTTCCGAACCGTTTTTTTATTATTACTTATATTATTATATTATTTAATTTCTAGAAGATCTATATACTATTTGTATACCCAACAATCCTTTTAACGAAGATCACTCAAGTAGACTGTTAGAAAACATACTTAATGAATGAAAATGTGTACTGAAAAAATCACAAAAATATGTGAAATGCAAGTTAAAAATACCATTTGCTGCAATGAAAAATGAGAGGTGTCTAAATACTTTGATGCTGATTTTAAGTTTACGTGGGTTATTGATCTCTGCTGCAAGCTTTCTTTTTGCTTTGCAGTACAGAACTTTGACCCGAGTCCTGATCCTGACCGCACTCCGTACCTGCGGCGCTGTCCCGACCACCCGCTCCAGACCAACTTTTACCGATAATGGAAATTCACTCATAGTTTAGATTTAGATAGGGTATTTATTCTTCCTTGTTTGCAAGTTGGTGTCGGCATTCAAGATTCCGTCTTGGATTAATTGCGGAAATACCTTCGTTTACGATAGCGAGCTTTTCCTAACAGCATTTGCTCCTTCTTTTACAGTCCTTGAGAAGCTTTAGGCAGTTTCGTAACTGCTATTTTGTTGTAGCAAAATGATTGTCAAAATCTTTGTAATTTATGACAACAAACTTTAGTATACTTCAATAACAACATACTGAAATCTTAATTTCGAGTCCGCGATGATGTAACCTCTTCCAGAAGTTCAATTCTTAAAATCATAGTTGTTATAAGTTCAACCAAAATTTCATAATTTTAAAATTTTGTGTACCGTTTATGCAGTTCTAAAACTAAATATGTTCGAATTAGAAAGAATAAAATTTATTTGAGAATCCCAGGTGAGATTTTGGTCTAGAAAAACAACCAGAAATTTGACCGAAAGCAATTGATGGATGGATTTCCTATGTAATATTACATGGAGATTACAACAGATTTATAATTACAGTATTTTAATGAAAATGATCAGATTTCTTGAATATTCAGTATTGCATTATTAGTTTGCAACAATCTTCGATTGTAGTTCCTATGTTCGACGTTTTGCCCAATAGCTGGTGTGTGAAACGCAGGGCGTTTGATACAGATAGTTGAGATTTAGGATATTAATCTGGTCAGTGACAAATATTTTAAACAGAAGGGGTCGCAGAATGAGCTCTTGTAGAACACCCTTAATCATTTGAGTTGAATTTCAAAACGTTTTGGTAGCCCTACGATTTATTACCGATTTTACACGAAACTGTTTGAAATCTATTCGTTAAATACGATTTCGCAAACCATAGTGGCGCTAGTGATCAATTAAATCAAATGCCTTTGAGAAATTAAAATAAATTCCTGATATTATTATCCAGTTGCTGTATTTTGTGGTTAAAAGGATCACAGATAGCGGAACTGGTTGATCTATCTGGTAAAAATACCATACTGATTCCAAACAAACAACTTCTAGGGAAGAAAGTAACGGATTACTCTTTTAGAACTTTTTCAAAAATTTTGGAAAAACAAATAATTTTGGAGTGGCCAATAGTTATGTAAACCAATATTATGTTTAGGGGGAAAGTTAGTAGGTAATTATTATTTTAATTTCTATAGGGTCAGTTATAAAAATTAAAAAAACAGTTGATCTGTAGATGGAAAATTCAATTCATTATTTACATGGCCTTATTTGAAAATAAGTCGCTTGTGTAAAATGCAAGACGAAACTTTTTCCGTTTACATTTGAATTTCAAAACAATATTGGCATTGCATTTTTGTACAGCTAGTAGAAGTTTTTAATATCCTCTCACCACCTTTTCTTGCTTAGTACATGGTCTACTTTTGGGGGATACATTTGATGAAACGAAAATTAAATTCAAAATATTAGTACAAAATTTTGAAATTCGTGTCTTATTATACAGAGTGTGATTTTTCTTCTACAGACCAAAAAAATAGAAACTTGGCAATATTGAAGTTGAACTACAAACTGATTTAGGAAGCATTTTCGAACACAAGTTTTTCAACCGTCATAAATCACTCTTATTTTTAATAGGTTATATATTTATAAGAATGAACAACCGACTAACAATACCGAAATAAAATTAAAAAGAAAAAAATTCAATAAAATTGTTCAATGTGATCACCGTCAACACCGTCACACAATCTGCAGCTCTCCGAGTAATTGTGTTCTGCACATTAGGAATGTGAACAGGTACAAATGCTGTTGCTTTGAATTTGCAAGAGTTTGATACACCAAATGCCTCAAAAAGTCCCACAGGAAAAAACCTAGGGGTCAAATAGGGAGATCTTGGAGGCCAAAGCACAGGACCTTATCCACTTTTCAGGATAGTGTTGGTTTAACCATATCTGAACATTCATACCAAAATGTGGTCGAGCATCATCCTGTTGCCACCACATAACGCGCAGTTGCGCATATTCCAAAAGAAGTGGTACTACCTCAATTAGAAACTGTAAATAATGTTGGGCATTTAACTGTGCACCAACTATCCAAATCATATCAACATATTCACCGAACATAAATTCCATACTTGAAACACACACTCTAACGTAATAGGAACGCAAATCGGAATTAAATTAAGTTGACTGAAATGAAACTAATGAAATTGATATACAAAAACTTTTTTTTAATTTTGGAATATCCATGTTGCCGCATGTAAAATTGTGAATGTAACAAAATACCAGAGAAAATATTATAATTTATATAATAATATTATAATTATAAATATATATCAATATTACTCTACTTCTTTAAAACTTTTTGTAGCATTACTGAGATCCATTTTGCATTAATGGCAGTGAATCTGAATTTTTGGTTTTAATAATATTTAACACTAAAGTGAGGCGGCCGTGGGCTAGAGGTTAACGCGTTAGACTTCTACGCCGAATGTCCTGGGTTCAATTCCCAGTACCGGAACATCGGATTTTTAACGGCCGTTCTCCCTCGCAAGGCAATAGCAAACCAGCGAGGTATTCTGCCTAGTAAATCTTCTCTGAAGTAGAAGTATTTACACTTCCCGTGGTTCGGAGCTCACGTTAAGCTGTATGTCTGTGGTATTTTAAACGCACACACGGGCATAGGAGAGAAGATCGCTACGTCTCGTCAGAGGTAAAGCACTCAAAGAAAAAGAACACTAGAGTTTGGAACTTAAGAGTGATGGTGACACGATTTGAACCTGCGGATCTTTAAAATTTCAACATATTTGCATTCAGGGGGCATCCGCGAATACAGCTACGAGTTGCTTATCGATAAGTTAGGGGACAACCTCTATATTTATTCCAGAAACTTTATAAACATCGAAGCAATATTCTTGCGATATATGGCTTCTGAAATTTTTCAGATTGTCGCTGTGAAACGATCGTTCATAGTTTGTAATTAGTGCTACTTCCCTAGGTTTAGAATTAATTTCTAATAACTACGAAAAATAATCCGATAACCTAGATTTTATTACCTAACGTTCAATCTTAATTGCTTTTAGTGCATTTTGGCGTGGTATGCTTTAATCTGCTTTAAAATTTGTCATTTAATGTAAAAAGCTACCCTTTTCTCGCATCTGAAATTTTCATTCCTGTTTGTTTAATTACTGTCGCTTGATACATACTTTTGGTTGTAGGATTTGCTGTTTAAAATTCCGTAGATAGTTTTAACTCAAAATTATAAAGAACGCTTGATTATTGTTGTAGAAATGAATTCATTAAATATTTTATTTTTTGAAATATCAATTTCTGTGTTTAATTAATTGGGAACTGAAAATGCTTGTTTTAGGGTCTTGGTGATACTTTGTGGCTGTTTAACTATATTTTTAGACATTTTAAGCGGCATTTAAACGTTTTTTTTGTGTTTAGACGTCCACAATGTAGTACCCACCTTAGCAGATTCCTTGCTCATATGTTGAAACTAGCTCCTTAAAAAGTAGACCAATAAAACGTGACTATAAGTGTAAATTTTAATTTTCAATAAAATTGTGGAATCAGTTCTGAAGCTTATGACGTTGAGGTCGAGATTTAGCATTTACCAAATTACCTAATGTATATATTGCTGTATAATACAGGGTGCATGAAAAGTTGCAGCTTCCAAGCACTGACTAAAAGATATAGGAAGTATATTTAATAAGAAGTACTCTACATAAAACAATGCTTACAGAACGTTAGTACGCTCTGTAATCATATCCGATTTTAACAGTATTTTCCTCATTTATTGATACCAAAGAAAAAACTTTACTCCTACGTATACAAGCATATCATTCAACTTCTTCTTCTTCTTCACTTCACGGGGTAGGCATTTCATTGCCTGTTCCATCTTCACAATTTTATTGTCGCCATCTTCTCCGTGGTCTACCAACATCTCTTCTTCCTCTTGGTTTATATTCCAGGATTCGTGTGGGAGTTCTATTATCATTCATTCTATAGATATGTTGTATCCACTTCTCATTATTTTCTTCTATTCTTTCGTTTATCGAGTATATGTGTAATTCTGTCTTTATGTCTTCGTTACGTATTTGGTCTTGTATTTCACATCCTTTCACTTTTCTTAAGAACCTCATCTCAGGCGACTTTATTCTGTTATCTCTTTGAGATCGCGTCCATGTTTCGCTCCCATACATTAGAACAGGTATTGCTATTACTTTATAGAATTCTATTTTTGTGTCTTTTGCTATTTTTGTTGTCTAATGTTTTGTGTATTGTTTCACACATCATCGGATATTTATGTAGATTTTTGTTTACGTCGTTATCAGACTCGTAACTTACGTCACATCCTAAATAGGTAAAATGGAATACTTGGTCTATGCTCTTATTCTTCAGTATTATTTTAGATCGTACTGGGAATTTTCCTTTAAAAGCCATAACCTTCGTCTTTGTAATTGAAATTTTAAAATTATATTCTTCATACAATTGGTTTAAGCTGTATAGTGATCTTTGAAGGTCATCTTCATTTTTCTGAACAATTATCTGGTCATCTGCGAATAGCAGAGTTTTTGTATAGGTATGTATTCTATCATTAAACTTTAAACAGTTTTCTTGCAGTTCTAATTTTGCCTAAAATCTTTTTATTGCTAGTAGAGAAATCTGTATGGTGCTATAATTTAAAAATTTGCGAATATTGCAACATTGAAACTGTGTTACAATTTTTTTTGACAACCAGGAGGTATACTAGTTGTAGTTCTGGAAGCAGATTAACCCATTAGTGGACAGAGTCCCTTTAGAGGGACGTCTATAAAAGTGTTGTTTCTCCTAAAATGGTGGGGTGATTACTTGTAGGTGTGGTGGGGTGTTATTCTGGAGACTTGCAGAAACCTGTGTGTGCATTTATTGTTTGTGTTAGTGCCAGTAAAGTGCAGACTCTGTGAATATGGATCCCGAGATTTATTCAACTAGAAATGGAGGGTATGTACAATTATTTTTTGTATGTTATGGATCATTTAGATAATTTTTTTTCTGAAAACATAAAAATATAATGTGTATTTTAGTGATTTTGGTGGGTACTTCTTTTGTTTTTTGCATTTGCCGTTTCTTATCTTGACATTTATATTGTGTCCCTTACAGGGGACGCTGTCCAGTGTGCCTTTATAACGTTGTCGAATTCAAATTTTAGGCTCACGCTGGCTCAGCTCATGGATTGCCTAGAAGATGATCCAGATGATATGCAGCAATCAGATATATATATATCCTCCCACCAGAAGAAGGAAATGAGACTGAAGCCGATAGTGATGGATCTGACGATGAACACACTGGCGATGTAAATCACTTACCGCGGGGAATATTGAGTCAACCTGCTGAAATTGTTCCTGTACAGGGTGGGCAAATTTCGATGTTTGTATAGGGTAACTCGGTAACTATAGGAGATACAAAAAAAATGGAAGTCACATTCTCGATCTCTTTTTTTGAGACAAATTCACTGGCGGAAACAAAAATTTGCTATCGTCTTTTGTTTTCGAGTTATAAACAAAAGTTCGATTTTTCGACTTTTAGACACATGTGAATATCGTGG
>JABXWE010017774.1:0-37484 GCA_014611495.1 Limonius californicus
CTCGTTATTGTTTCCATGAAATTCTGTTTTAAAGATATGAACTTTAACACTCTCGTACAAGAAAACTAAGCTCCAAATACCTACTTTTTTTTGAAGATTTGTATTAAGCATTCATAAAGGAAAAATTCTACCTGAAGCTTTTAAGACATTTAAAGGACACCCTGTATATTACAAAATAAAAAGGCATCGAAATTCACAAACATAATATTCATTCATAACATGCCAGGGTATGTTTAAAATATAATCAGCACGGGTAATCTGTTACATTACAGTGAATCGGAAAGTCATATTAGATAATTAGCCGCCGAGGGGAAATATTGTTTTTACGTAATGGAATACAATTCTGATATAGTTAGGTTGAACCACTAGACAGTCGAGAGGGCATTTTCTCAGGCAAATTTGCTTCCTGGTATTAGTTGCGGATTTAACCTAATATTCCAATTTATGATTTTAGTTTAACGAATCTACTTCTGCTTATAGATTTGTCTGTGTGTGTATATCTCTTCTTTTTTAGGAATCAACGTCGGTATAAAAAGCTAGAACTAGTATAGATGAGTTTTGTTGTACAGTAAAATGTAAATGATGTTTAGAGGTTCCCAATCTTTTATCTAGTTTTTGGTAACAATAGTTGAATGTCCAGTTCTGTGGTTGTAGATACCGCCATAAACTGCACTCTTCAAACACTCAATCTACTAACAGAACATTGTTTGACATCAAGTAATCATATTAAAGATACGTTTCTTATTAGCAACATATTTATAAATATATTAATATTTGGTGATGGGGTGACTGAACCACTCATCTCCCTCCTGATTTTGCTCTGCGATCTTTTTCTACCTATTATTTCTTTCCATCTCTCAGACCACTTCCACCACACCTTCGCATCACGCAGTTAACTACTGCTCCTCCTTAACACCTCTTTTTCTTCTGCTATTTTCTCTTCCAGATTCCTCTCCCGCTCCCATCCTTGAATTCCTCCTCAACTTCCTACCGCCACTCCTTCCTTTACATATAATTTTTAGTTGACTTTTATTTAATAGTCTGTGGTATTTCTCAGAAAATTGTAGTTTCTATTACCTTTTTTCTTCCTATCATTTCTTTCCACTACCTCCATCATACCTTCCCATTCAACTACTTTTCCCTTTCCCTTCTGCCATTTTCTTTTCCACGTTCCTTTTCCTCTTCTACGCTTGAACTCCTCCTCAACTTCCCTCCCGTCACTCTCTTCCTTTTCATATTATCTTTAGTTGAGTCTTATTTAATGGTCTTTGGTATTCTTCAGGAAATTGTAGTTTCTACTACCTTTTTGGTTCATCTCATTTCTTTCTATTATTTTTTCACCTCCTCCTCCATACGTTCCATCACGTATTCAGCTACTCTTCCCCTACTTCTCCCTAACAACCCTTTCCCTCCTCCCACTTTCACTTGCAAATTCCTCTTACTTTCCGGTCCTTGAACTCCTCCTCAACTTCCCTCTCACCACTCTCTTCCTTTTCATATAATTTTTAGTCAACTTTTATTTAATAGTCTGTGGTATTTCTCAGGAAATTGCAGTTTCTACTCCATTATCTCGTGTACCACCTCCACCATACTTCCCGTCACGCATTCAACTGCTCTTTCCCCACCCCAACACCCCTTTCTTTCCTTCCATTTTATTTTCCAAATTCCTCTCGCTCTCCTATCATTGAAGTCGTTCTCAACTTCTGTCCGGCTACTCTCTTCTTTTGCATATAATTTTTAGTTGACTCTTATTTAATGGTTTGTGGTATTGTTCAGGAAATTTTATTTTCCTAAAAATACACTTCGACTGTGTCAAGCGATTTAGTTTACTAACTGCAAAAGGTCGAACCTTTAGCAAACGGCAAATAATTTAATATTTTAAAGATGTAGAAAAGGAAAAGGTACAAGCCACATCACGTTACTTTGAAAAAAATGAATGTCTGTGATTAGTTCAAAATTTTACATGCAATTTCCAAGCATTAGCGGTCGCGGAACATATAATCAAAAACACGGCTGTTTTGTTCTAAAGGCGGTAGCAATTGTAATATTTTTAGATTATCCTGTATAAGCTGTTATTTTATCGAAATTCGTTTAGCTCTCTTCTGTTCTATAAAGAGGGACCGTAAAATGTGTCACATACCAACCTAGAATAGTAAATAGTCATTGTATGTTCTTAATGGGAGTTTCCAGGAAATTAAGAGGATATTCCCAATTGTCACAGATGATTCTTTTAAATGGACAGAATTTTATGGAGCATGTAGAGTTAAGTCCCTTGTTCAATTGCATGAAATACATGTATAAGAAAAGTCTGAATAAAACGAAAAAAACAAATGTAATATCAATAACAGCCTGTCTTTGAAACAACAATGTTAAATAAATACAAACGGTAAAGCAATTCCTAACTGACAGCAAAAGCGAATGGCAAAACAAGAACAAATCAAGTAAAAGTTTTGATAGACTGGCTTTGACTCGCAGTTATGGCTAACTATTTGTGCGTAAGGATATAAAATGTCTATATAGTTAGAAAACAGACAACTTATTTAATGCTCTATAAAATTAAGTGTAGAACATTATAGATAGAACTCCTTTAAGATACAGTTAAATTAATTACTGGAACACTTTTATTAAGATAATATTTTTGTAGTCGGAATATTTCGAGCTTGATACAAAATACTGAACAACTATAGTATACAGAGTGTGCAAACTAAAACAATCGGACCT
Source organism: Limonius californicus (assembly GCA_014611495.1). Classification (NCBI taxonomy): domain Eukaryota; kingdom Metazoa; phylum Arthropoda; class Insecta; order Coleoptera; family Elateridae; genus Limonius; species Limonius californicus. The sequence continues at coordinate 2,722 of JABXWE010017774.1, forward strand.
GAATAACATTGTAAATCATCAAATTTGAAAAAATTCGCGAGATAGGGCAGCAACAGTTTGATGGGATACATCTTTTACCATGTAAGTCATCTACTCTATTTCAGCCCCCTAGCCCCCATTATCACCAATCCAAAACTTTTAAATAACAAGGTACGTCTAGTGGATCATCATTTGAGTTTTGTGGTCTGTGCACAATACGCATCTGAAATTTCAAAATGCCATTTCTCAATCCGAATTGACAGAATTGCAAAGAATTTTCAGATTGTACAAAGAACAGATAAACCTTTCAAAGGAAGTATCACTGGACACTCCTTGCCATATAAAATATTGGGGTTGGTAATTGTGGTGGGAATTAAGGGGATGAAGTAGAATAGGTGATTTACGTGGTAAAAGACGTCCCCTTCAAACTATTGTTGACCTACCTGGCCGATTTTTTAAAATTTAATTATTTACAAAGTTAGTTGGGGCGGACTGTTTTAGGTTGGAGACCCTCTATATGTTGTAATTATCATAATTGTAGTTTCTTCGGATTGAGAAACCTTGCAGAGAGTTTGTTTAATACCTTAGGTTGTTCTAAAACCTTACCTACAATCGAATTATAATATAATTATCAGAAATGACTTCTAAACAAATGAGATTGGTCTGCGTATAGTTGACTCGTGGCACACTTATATAAAATAATTTCAAGACTGTATATATGTATTTGTATAAATATGTAATAATAGTAATGATCGCCCACTAATATAAATTTTGATTTTTGAAAATATGACTTTAATTTTTTGATAACTAATAACGAATAACAAAATTTACTTTTAATTACACGGTTAATAAAATAACGTAGTTGATGTTCACACATCTTTGCCAGATGTATTTGTGTTGACTGTTCATAAATATCTTATATCGAATAGTCGCTAATTGACAATTTATAATATGTAATACATAAATAAAATGAATCTCGCCAGTCCATAAGTATTTAAGACAAGAATACTAACGATGAAATAAGAAGATGAACAAAGGTAACCGATGTTATTGAGAGAATAGCCAAACTAAAATGGCAATAGATAGCACACGTTGTTAAACAAGACGCCAACAAATAGATACGGAAAATCTTTCACTGAAGACCAAGAACCAATAAAAGAAGTCCCGGAAGACTACAAAAACATGGTTGGATAACGTTAAACAGACTGCAGGAAGAAGATTGTCGCACGAAGCACAAAATAGAGAAAGATGGCAATCGATGGAAGAGCCCTACATTCAGCAGTGGATGGAAGAAGGTTAAGGAAGAAGAACAAAAAGAAGAAGAACGAATTACTATTACCATTATTTCAAAATAATATTGTGAGGTTACGTGTGCGCTTTGAGGAGCAATTTTTTTAGTGGCTTAAGCCAGTACAAAAATATTTTAAATTATCCCAATTTGAGAGAAGAAATACTAAAATTTGGGGAAACTACAGGTTTAATATTTTTAATGTGACTATTGAATTTTCCAATAATCAGAAAACGGTGAACGAGCTCGTTAATGTAGTAAATTTTTAGAATTGCTTATTAAAACTTAACCAAAAGAAAAGCTAACCGAAAAACAAATTATTGCTGAACTCGCGGAATGCCAGAAAATCTTTAATCAACAAAAAAAAATTCTAGGTTGAAGAAAACATCTCAAGGAAAGCAATTTCATTTGAAAAGAAATTCCAGGAAAATTGAAACAAGATTGAAATACCATTTGCGAAAGGGAAATGTGAATAAACAGTTATCGGTAATATACACATCTGCTTTTCAATGTTCGGTATCCGGCGAAGTAATCGACATAAATTAGGTGGAAGACTGTAGTAGAGTCGGTGATAAGCCTTAACAGCAGTAATAGATCCACGACAAATAAATCATATCATATACTGCATGACATTGAAAATGCAGTATTTAGTGAACGTTAGTATATCTTAATAATTTTTAGGTGATAATATGGGACATATACAGTACTATACGATTACAATTTCATAATGATTGGGAAAGTCTGTAGCCCTCAAATTCAATAATGAACGAAGCTCCTCATAAGTTAACTCACTTTCCTACTGTGCAAGGCACGCTTAGAATAAAGGTGGTTGATGTTTATCTTCGGTACGATGTCCTTAGCAATCCGAACCACATTTCTGAGTTGCTGTAGATCCATCGTAGAAACAGATAATTGGTTCGACTACCTGTTTGATAGGCAATAGATCAGGTGAACTTGCTGGCCACGGAAGAACGGTAACATAAGCTCCATGAAGGAGCTTTGTATTAACAGCTTCGGTATGGAATAGGGCAATATCATGCTGGAAAAGAGGGTTATCTATTTCTGCAGATAGGACGATGTAACAATTTCCAAGACATTGCAAATTTATGTCTAGGAATTAACGTTTTCTTCCAGGAATACTAGAGGGAACCTGCTTCCATACGCTGTGGCACCCCAAACCATAAGTCCTAGTGTAAGCGCTACTTCACGTTCCGTACAATATTGAATTTCACGCCTTTCTGTGTGGCTTCGAGGGACCCTTCCTCGCCATGGGCTCACAAATAAATTTGCAACTAAATAAAACCAGATCCAGCCATCTATTCTTTGGCAATTTAACTTGGTAGTACTGAAGCGCTCCCTAAGAACTTTTATTCTTAGGAGGCGTGTTTCGCGTTCATTAGATCTGCTTACAGCTCCGGTACCTCTACGATGTTGTTGTCTATGCTCTTCTATCCACGTTTTCCAACATCGCATTGCAGTGAACTCCGCCGTAGCCGGTCCCAAGCCCGGTTGAGAAAGGAGGAGGGAACCACAGGCCAGGCCAGCAACCTACCTGCGGTAAACCTAAATTGCTCACAGAAATGGTAATATAGCCTCGGAACATGGACGGACCCCACTGATGACGAACCAAGCGAGAATACGGAAAACGAAATGGAAAAAGGAAAATACACTAAGAATTGCATGTTGGAACGTTAGATCTTGGAACTCCAAAGATCAAGAAATTATGTTAGAGGTTACAAAGCACAAAATAGATATTTGCGCTCTATCTGAAACTAAGAGAAAAGGCCAAGGAATTAGTAAATACAACAATTACGTTATGATCTACAGTGGAAAGAACATGAACGAGAGAGCCCACTCCGGCGTGGCACTACTAATGCATGAAAAATTCGAATACCACATCGACAACGTGAAATATATCAACGACAGGATATTAAAAGTAACGCTAAAGTTCGAGGAACAGTGCCTTCACATAATATCAGTATATGCACCGGATACAAGCAGAGCAAAAATAGAAACCGAAGAATTCTACAATCTATTACAAATAGAGGTGGACGGTATATCAAAAAAAAGACAAAATGTTCATACTGGGCGACATAAATGCTAGGGTAGGCAATGACATGCTGGCTGGAGTAAAGCAACGATTCAACGAAACTGTGTCGAATGAACATGGAGTGATGCTAACAGAATTTTGTGCACATAATCAACTACGATTGAACAACACCTTCTTTCAACACACCCTACAAAACACGTACACGTGGTACAACAGCCAAAACCAAAGGTCAGTAATTGACTATATAATTACAAATAGAGCCGTACCGCCAACCCAGATACTGGACGTACGAAGCCTGACATCCCCCAACATAGGATCGGACCATAACATGGTCTTATGTAAGTTTCGAATGAAAGTAATCTTGGAGAAAAAGAGAAAACCTGTGTTTATCCAAAAATTAAATATAGAATCACTAGGAGACATGAGTACTAGACATTTATACAAAAGCCGACTAACACAAAAAATACAAATAAACCCAATGACAGCAGCAGATAATGTTGACCAGGCTTGGCAGAAATTAAAAGATAATATAAACGCAGCAGCAACGGAAGCCTTGGGTCAAAGAAGAATAAACATACACGCAACACACAATGTCAAACCTTGGTTTACAAAAGAAGTTAAAGAATTATCTGAGCAAAAACGACAAGCCTACATGCGATACAAAAGTAATCAACTAGAGAGATACAGAGAAGAATACGTAGAAACAAGAAATCGTGTAAATGCAAGAATAAAAGAAATCAAGGAAGAATACTGGCAAAGTTTTACTCAAGATATGGAAAGCGACCTACACGGCGCACAGAAAAAGATCTGGAAACTATTAAGAAGCCGAAAAAAAAATGTGAACGAATATAGAGAAATTAATGCAATAAGTAAAGAAGACTGGGTTAAGTACTTTTACAATTTATATAATGATGACGCAAGCGAGAACAATGAAGAAACACATGAAGAACAAGAACAGGAAATTCTACTCCAACAAGAAGATATCACAATAAATGAAGAGCAGGTGAAAAAAGCTGTGACAAAGATGAAAAACAGAAAAGCGCCTAACCAAGACAATATTAGCAATGAGCTAATCAAGTATGGAGGAGACCACCTAATATGTGAGATCACCAATCTATTTCAAAAGATCATAACCAACACTACAATTCCAAAAGATTGGACAGAAAGTATCACGATACCCATTTAAAAAAAAGGCAACAAAAAAGACCCCCAAAATTATCGAGGAATCACGTTGTTAAGCTCAGTATCCAAATTATTTACAAACATCATCAGAGAAGAATTAAGCAAACATATTATAATAAGCGAAGAACAGCAAGGCTTTAGAAATAATAGATCAACAACTGACGCGATTTTTATAGTAAGACAAGTAAAAGAAAAAGCCCTTGAATTTAATGTGCCAGCGTATATGTGTTTTATAGATATGACGAAGGCCTTTGATAAAGTTCAACTCCACGACGTAATAAACATATTAAAAATTAAAGGACTATCAATCAAAATTGTAAACATAATAGAAAAACTCAACACAGGGAACACAACAAGAATAAGGGTGGACAAGGAACTTACAGAAGACCTACCAATAACACAAGGTATTAGGCAAGGGGATAGCCTCAGCCCTATGCTCTTTAACCTCATTATGGACAGGATAATCGAAGACGTAAAAAGTGTAGGAAAAGGATACCGAATGGGCACACATGCAATCAAGATCGTAGGATATGCAGACGATGCTGTAATCATGGCAGAAACGGAAGACGATCTTCAGAGAATGCTATATAAGTTCCATTTAAGTGCCGATCAGTACAATATGCAAATAAATATAGAAAAAACAAAATCGCTCACAATAGCCAAAGAACCTATTCGATGTAAACTAATTATTAACGACAAATCGATAGAGCAAGTGATGAAGTTTACCTATTTGGGAATAGAGATTTCAAGTCAAGGTGACCTCTATGCGGAAAGTAGTGAAACAAACCACCAAAGCAGCCTCGATCTCTGGTTGCCTACGAGATTTGATCTGGAGCAACAAATACATAAGCGTAGAAGGAAAAGTCAAAATATATAAAACAAGCGTACGACCTATCATGACATATGCTATCGAAACTAGGGCCGACACGCGAAAAACCAAACAACTGCTACGTACTAACGAAATGAAAATTCTCAGAACAATAGCGGGAAAAACTCTACACGACAGAATACGAAACACTGCAATCCGAGAGACATGCAACACAGAAGATATAGTAAGGTGGGGACGAAACAGAAGAAGAATGTGGCGTGAACACGTAGAACGAATGGATGATCAGCGATTGGCAAAAGTATGCATGACCCAAACACCACACGGGAGAAGACAGCCAGGAAGACCACTAAAACGCTGGCGAGACTGCTGGACATCATCGTCACAGGAACCAGGCTAGCCATAAACAAACAGGTCAATGACCTAATTAAGAATAAGAAGAAGAGAAGCATTGCAGTGGATGCGTTTCTACTAACTCTATTAGCAATTTCTCGAAGAGTCCTTGCAGCTACTGTTGAAAAAAATGATCGTACCTACGTACTTCAGGCATCAGAACAAACAGTATTTAGGCCTGGTAAATCTTCCTGCAGCCAAACACTCAACCTCACACAGAATATTGAGGATGGCTTTGAGCGTTAACAAATAATGGTAGTCGCTTTTATTGATCTAATTGCTGCTTATGACTCAGTAAACCACCAGAGACTACTAGGAAAGCTTTACAACACCACGAAGGACTTCCGATTGACCAAGCTGGTCGAATGATTTCTCCAAAATAGACGTTTCCATGTTACATTTCAGTCTAAAAAGAGCCGCTGGAGATATCAGAACAATGATCTACCACAAGATAGCGCACCAATCCTCTTTGATATATACACCAACGACCAACCCATAAACCACCTGACAAGACAATTCATCCATGCTGACGACATAGCAGTAGCAACCCAATGAACGAAATTTGCAGAGGTAGAGGAGAAACTAACACTTGCCCTTGATAGTTTATCAACGTACTATAAGAACAACTACTTCAAACCTAACCCCACTAAGACCCAAATTTGCGCCTACCATCTCAAAAACAAAGAAACAAGAAGAAAGCTAAAGATAATATGGCAAGGGCAAGACTTAGAACACAATGACTCGCCTAAATATCTCGGAATCCGATTAGACCGAACATTGTCATTTCGGAAACACTGCCAAGGGACCAAAGGAAAGGTATGCGCTAGAAATAACATAATCCGAAAACTCACCAACACTAAATGGGGAGCGCAACCCCACACACTTCGAACTTCAGCGATGACCCTGTGTTTTTCCGCTGCAGAATATGCTGCACCTGTATGGGCTCAGTCCTCATATACCAAGTACGTTGGCGTCGTACTTAACCAGAAGGTTCGCATAATATCAGGATGTCCAAGGCCGACACCGGTCGAGAAAATGTACCCTATAGGTGGTATTGCTCCACCCGCCATCAGGAGATGTGTTGCCTCGGAAAGCAGATAGGAAAAAGTAAACTACCGACCACAGGCATCCCCTACATGGACACGACATCCAGCGATGCAGACTGAAGTCCCGAAAAAGCTCTTTGCAGAAGACAACACCCCTGGAAGCGTCATGCGAAAGCCGCCGCCTGAACCTCTGAGGTGAGATAGCGGAACACAGATGGATAGAGCCAAAGGAAGAGCTAGCTGCTGGTAGCCACCTGGACTACCCAACATGGAAAACCCTTAATCGATTGAGGATTGACGTGGCATGCTGAAAAAGTAATCTGAAGGGATGGGGCTACAGAAAGGACGAATCTGTGAATGTGGTGCGACCCAAGATCAACAACATTTGTTTTCATGCCCACACATAGAAGGTTCATGCACAGTGGAAGATACTATTTTAGCCAATGACAAGGCCACTCGCGTAGCTGAATATTGGAAAGGGTCTATTTGATATGGTGATCCGGACACGGAAAGTAAGTAACTAGTAATAATGCTATAACAGCAATAAAACTAATCCTATACTTAAACCTTTAAAAACAAGAGCCATAGCAAAAAGTGACCTTTTATTTTCAAAAACTCTCCAGAAACACTATATTCCTTGCTAATCACCATGTAATTTTAATCATGTAATACTCTATATGTATTCACATTATCCCTTAAAAATTATTAACATGTATTGACGTTTACTGTGTGTTGAATTTTCAATATCATGCAGTATATATAAAATAAAAACTTGACAATAAATAGCAAAAGGATTATCACATCTGCTTTAAATATCTAATTACCTACAATCATTTCTTAATTTAAACTTTCATAATTGCTCCATTTCGTGGGCGGTGCAAATTTCCAAGATGTTCCCACGAGCAGCTCATCCATCTAATTGTTGGATCAGTAAGAGTAAGGTAGGTACCGAATTATTTTTAGAACGTTGTAGTTCGCGAAGTCTCTAGGTCTTTTACTGATCGAGTGAGTAATTTTGGTATGCAAAACTGTGTCAGATTCGCAAGTATTTTCTCACTCATTGCTTCTCTCCCGTAGAAATTGACAACTAACTAAATTCTTAGCCAATTTTCGTCCTTTAGTGATCGTAGATATTTTAGGAATGTTGCGCAACACTGATCAATCTTTAGGATTGCAATACCACTTAATATACACTTCATGCCAATCTAATTAATATAAAATCATTGATAATTTTCAGGTCTATCCAAATACGAACGAAAAATTCTCAAAATATAAAACTGAAGTGCGTCGCATTAACATGAAGCGATCGATTTCACCAGTGTGTTCGAAGTTTTCTCGGAAGAATTTAGAAATAATTGGAGAAGAAAATGTAGAGCAGTCCAATAAACCGGAAGTTATTGCTAACTTCGTTCTAAAGAAAGCCGAGCCCGACGTAATTGCTAAATTAAAGTAAGAAATTTTAATATAGAACACAGTAATTGATAAAAATAGTAAAAAAACAACAGCGAAGAATTCCGTGAGTCGAATTTCGGAAAATTGGAGTCGAATGACTCACTGCGAATGCGTAACGCTGAGTTCTAACCGCCGCATAAAACATATCCTAACTTCAGCGTTCCGTGTAATTTTGGAGCGTAGGAGTTCTGATTTTATCCTGAAAGCGGATTTTAGACTTCCTGGCGCCGGGTCGTATGAATAATTTAAACTAGAACCTTCTGCACAAACGCTTGACGATGATGTTTTCAAAAGCACTTGCCCTTCGCTTTCTTTAATGGATGTTTCCGTTGCTGCGTATTTTCGCAGGTCCTTTAGCTTTTTTGTTATAAACTCCGCATACCTATATGAAGTATTTTCAGGTCTTAAACTAGTTTCTAATAATTACACCATAGAACAGGTCGGGATAATAGTTACCACATTTCATGATTCAAGCAAGATTATAAGTTAACTTAAAATATGAATTCTAGATTACGAATTTTCAATCTTAATTCACAACTTCAAGATTAAATTTGAAAATTCGAAGTTGGTCGTATTCTAAATTTTGATTATTAATTCGACATTCAACAAAAAATTATTAGGAAACATTTCTTTTTCTAATTTTGCCCTTGGCAGATCCCAGAGAACTATAGGTACCTACTTATGGAAAGATTAATAAACCAAGTAGAAAATGTTAACCTTAGAGAATAATTACTGTTGAAAATATAAACACAAACATATTAAATGCACTGTGTAAACAGTTTAAGTTTGAAAATAACTATAAATAAGTTTCATACTAAAATACGTTGTTAAATTATGATTGGAACAGCTTAGTCGGTTACAAAGATCAGCGGCAATTTTGGCTAACATTTATATTATATTACGAAAACCTTCTTATAATTCGTATTCTTTAATTAACAATTCCAGTTAAACTCCCATATATAATGAACCCCCACTTAGTGATTTTTTCTTTATAATGATGGTCTAGCGAGGATCTTCACCTTCAGAAGCAATTACATGTAAAAATACGTATATATTATGATGTAAAGCCTCCATATTGTGATGTTTTTCTTTCAAACTTTTACGATATTACTCAAATATAGAATAAAATTTTGAGAGGATTATGAAATATCTCTTATTCGTTTTTTCCAAGAATTTCGTATCTAACGAAAACGATTGAATAATTATTGAAGACAAGTTAAATTTGTTGGAGATGTCGATAAGGGTGTCAAACAAAAAGATGTCGCTACACAATTTGGTATTGTTGGAGAAAAAATTGTTTTCCAATTGTAAATCTCATTAATTTCTCATGGTTAAAGCCCACATTGTAGAGCAAAATTTAAACATTCAAAGGAGTAATTATACTGACACTTTCAAGTCATAATGTCGATTTGAAAATGAAATTTAGGCGTAATTTTGTAAATTTCAAACTCAAAGTTCAAATGTTTATTTGAAAGTGGAAATTTTGAGGAGGATTTATAATTTGGTAAAAATGATTACATTGAAATCTTGAAGTGGAGACAAAATATCCAGTTTAAGTACAAACTTCTCAATTAGAGCAGAAATTTACCTTAAGAAAAATTTAACCTTTCGGAAAAATTTTGAAATTTCAAACTTTGATAGCGAAAACTGGCCTTGCAGAAAGGTTATATTCGACTCCGAGCTTTCAAGTTTAATTTCAAAATTTCGACTTAAAAATGGAACGTTTGCATTTAAAGTCGCATGCCAAAATTGAAATTTCGGAAAAAGCAATCAATTTTGAATTGAATTCTTCTGGTAAATTTTGAAATTTTAGAGTAAAATTTAGAATTTCTAGTTTAAAGTTGAAATTCCGAAGGGGAATTTTTGACACTGTTAAAGATAATTAAATTTGATGTTAAAGCCAAATTTTCAAGTTTACAGTTAACATTTCGACTATAAATTGAACATTATGAAATTCGAGTAGAAATTTTCATATTAAAGTCAATATTTTGAGATTGGTCAAGTATAAGTGTTTCTAAAATAAGTTTGGTAAAAATTGCACCTGCAATTGGAAAAAACTTTAAATTTTTAAGTTTACAGCTAACACACTTCGACTGCAAAGTGGAAATTTTGTTTTAGTTTAAAAACTTTCGTATTAAAGCCAATATTTTGGGATTAGTTAAATTTGAGTGTTTCTAAAATAGTTTGGGGAATAGTGCACCTGAATTGGAAAAACTTACACCGAAAGAGTATTTGATATTGTATTTGTACCAAAAGTTTTCAAATAAATAAAATTTTAATGAAAATTTATATGTGTTGGTATACGTTTATTTTGAAACATTTTTTCCGTAAATTTGGAGTTATAGAAATTTCTTGCACCGCCAAGGCTGGTAGTTTTCACCAGCAATGAGCTCAAGACCTTGAACCTTTTGCACTTCTAAAGAGAGAATCTTTTTTTAGAATTTTTGGAGCTTCCTGTAATTGACTGTAGAACATGAAAATTGGTTAATTCGGTTGTTATATTTGAAAGCTTAAATTAAATTTATTAATAATTGATTCCTAAATTGGTAAGACGTTGCTAGGTCTCCTAGAAGGTTTTTGGTAATTGCGAAGTTTTGTTACTCGCTTGCGCCAACCAGGTGGTTTCCGGATCGTCGTGTGGGTGTTAATATTAACTTGTAAATGGGTTCTCTCTGGGGGTGGTTTTAGTTAGATGTTTACCTTGGCCAAGTGTAGACCCCGGAGACCTCGAATCCGTAATGCCAGGAGCCCGAATATGCACCCTGCCCCTTGGGGCCGGTGCACACTCCATGCCCATGCGCTTTGCCGTCCTCCCACCCGCCGCAGTATGTGCCGCCGTCGTCGAAGTCGAATCTGCCCCCATTCACGTGGCTCTTGGTGGTCGCCGTGCCCGTGGCTCCCGTTGCGGCTGGGGAGGTCACCACTCCCTCCCCGCCCGTGCTACTGTTCACTTGGTTCGCTTGCATACTTCTCTCAATTTATTTTTGTACACTAAACGAATTCACATACAAAATTATTAGCATTCTAGGTCGCGGAAATTCCGAGGCACGTTTCTCCCTTGCACTCGAATCGACGAGTTCTTGTGCCATCTCACTGGCACTTCCACTGCACTAAGTACTACACTTTGATAGCTCCAGGTATAAATAAATATCAGCTCGCCATTTCGATCGGTCGTGCGGTAGTCGGCGCGGCACTGACTCCGGCCCGGGCGCACCGTCGCGACGCCAGCGTCAACGCGCGCGCGCGCACGTATTCCGTGCTAGAAACGAGCGGCACCGTTTCCCTCTCGTTTTTCTCAGCTGTTTCCGGAGGGTCTGATCTCGTCTCGTACACTTACCAACTTTTCGTTTTAAAAACTTCTATCAAATCAACAGATGCTATTTAATATTTATTTTTGGTAATAACCCCCGCGGGATGCATTCAAGTTACCCAAAAATTATGAATTATAATTTTCACATAAAATATCTTATATTTTGAAATGATTTTTGTATCCTCTCCACATTAGCAAACGTCGATCTTAATAAGTATCTATATTTTTCTGAATCCTTATTGCATAACAACGGAAATATTGCTTGTCGAGTAAGGCAATTTCCTTTTTGTCGAAAAAAGACTTCCGTATACTGTAATTTTTATTGAAAACGCCAGAAATTGCATCTGAACGTAAAAGAATATATTTTAAAAATAATATCTAATTAAACTACCCTAAATTGGAGTTTTACTCGTTAGCGTCGTCTTAATTTTGTCCTATGGTTCAGCAGTACGAGCGCGGTTTGGAAAATTCTCGGAACGAGGTACAGATGGCATTAGTAGTTCTGAAATGATTAGTGTAAGGAACCTTTTCAGGTTTCGATGTTACACATCAAGTCATTCTGTCAAGTTATATGTATATAGTTTTGTGAATAAAAATATCTATTTGATTAAAAATGGAAATCATTGTAATCTCGTGATGTAGTCTTTATAAATTTTAGTATGTGTGACTATTACAATATTTATTTACATAACGTGCGTTAGTCTAACTAGCTTAAGAGGAGCATAAAGATTATTCAATCTGGCCACCATTGTTCTCAAGACACATTCTGTCTCTTCTTAAGAGAGATCTGGTTGCCCTACGTAACATATCATTGATATTCCGAATTAGTCAATAGTCTCTGATGGTGTTTGGTATACCATATCTTTCATATGGCCCCACAAATAATAATCTAAACAAGTTAAGTCTGGAGATCTTGGGGGCCAGGGTTACTGTTCTGCTCTACCAATTACACGTCCTTCAAACCGTTGATTCAAAAATTGTCTTACACGTACCGTAAAGTGCGCAGGGTCACCATCGTGCTGTTACCACATACCATGTCTGACTGCCAGAGGGACATCATCTAACAATCCTCCCAAATTATCATCTAGAAAAATTTAAATATCTGTCCACGGTTAAATGGTTTTCAAAAACGAATGGACCAATGAGCATGTTACCAATAATTCCACACCAGATATTCACCTATAGTTTGTACCAGACTTAGAGTGCAGTGTTAGTCTTACGTAGCACGTTGTTGTCAAATCTCCGCCGTTCAAACAAAAGGTACCCCATCCCTCATTCTTGGCCGCACGCACCTTCTGTCATTGTGTGTCGTTTAAGCTACAAGATATTTAACATTTTAATCTGTTGCTTGAACCCTTAAAATCTCATTGTGTACACAACAGTTAATTTCAAATACATAACTGACTGCTGCTTATTGAAATTGCTTAAGTTGAAAAGATAATTCACAATAAAAAACTGAAAGGTTATGTTTATTCAGTATTGCTTATAAAAAAATAATAAATTGTACAAAATTTGTAAATAAAAATCAAAAATTATAAATTGCTATTTCCTTTAAAATTATTCGTCATCACTATCACTTTCTATTTCCAGATCGCTATCACTATCACCGCTATTGATATTTATAATAAGTGGTTGTACGTCGTCCATAAGTTTATCTACTTGCCACATTTTTTCTTCGATTCTCGTAAGCTTCTTTAATTACATTTCGAACATCCGCATCCTTGAATGTGGAATTTTTTCTTGCAACGTATCCTTTAACTTGGTCCCATGACATCTCGATGGGATACTCACAGTGCTATAGGGATAACCGCAGTATTTTGACATCATGTTTTTTTGCAATGTTTTCGATTTTGTACCATTAAACTGTTGTTTGTGTGTATTCACTACCTCTAACAATTCGCGTTTTAAGTAATCTTCTTCAAAATATAAATCTTTGGCTATAAGCCATTCCTTTATTGTTTCTTTGTTAGAAGTGTTAGGTAGGTATCTGTTCTAATTTCGCCCCAGCAACGAACCCGTTCTTGCTTCCTGCGTGAACTAACACAAACCGCGGACCTCGTGACGCTGGAGCTTTTAATCCGGTGGACAGCTCTCGAATGAATGCATCCCTGTGCAATTTAACTGTGGTGTCGGCCCATTCTTTATTGACAGTTTGTTGACAGTTGACAATGTTAAGCCAAGACTCATCAACGTAAACAATATTGAAATCGTCCCGACGATAATTCCGTATCGCACGATGATATCTGTGTCTCCACTCAATGATCTCTGATTTCTAGATCAACAGTGCACGTGTTGTCCTGTTCTGGTAGATAAATCCCATGTCCTGTACAGTGTCATCCTGGGAAAATCGGGTACATCGGAATCAGAGTTGACATTGCTTAAAATAGCCTTTAGCGTAGGTGGAATATTGTCAAGAAAAAAACTATGCACTTTTTTTCGAACAATACTGTTTGTTACCTCGCCATATTTGTTATCACGACAACTCAAAATAGGTTCACCTCTTGCACGTTTTTTTGGTGGTTGAATCCCAATTGCTGAAGTTGATTCCTTGCGTACTTTGTATAATGGTCTGATTGATACATCTATCATTTCCGACACTTTTTTTGTAATATAATCAACAGACTCGTCTTCTGTCCTACTGTTTATACATTACATTACATTAAAACAATATGTATATATAATTGAAGAAATCATTTGCGTGTACTAATAAGCAACAGATCATTATCATTATGAAAATTAACTTCAGAGTCCATAACTGCATTTAAAACTACTTAATTTGGTAAATTGTTTGTCAAACACATTAGTGAAAATTCTCAACCAGTAACAAATTTTTGCATCATCATTAACATAATTAAACAACCATAATCTTACTACACATTAATAATAATACGCTTATTTAATAATCATTTTCAAATAATATTTAGGCTTTTCTAAATTTTAAAGTACCTACTGCTAATAAAATTGATATTAAACCAACATTCAACCAACTAATTTGTGTAATTTTTGTAATTTATTTTATAGGAAATTGTGGCGCTCATTTAATAATCATTTATCAAATAACATTTAAGAAAGCAAATTTCTTTGCTTACCATTAGTATTGTTATTGAAGGACCCCCGCAGTTAAATCTTCCTCCGGGGCAAACGCAGGTATGTTTGTACCGGCAACGCTGGGAAAGTTTTCTCCGTTTAAAATGCATTGGGCTATGCTGTCCATACTGCACTCTAAGTCTGGTACAAGCTATATGTAGATAATTTGACACTGTGATTTCGTGTGGATTGTCCAAATCCCAAGAGTGGCTGTTGTTTCTATTCATTAACCCATTCCTTGTAATGTGGTTTTTGTGATGGAAACTCAGTAGCAGCTGCTCGAAAATATGGGTTGAGATTTCCGAATCGGCGACCACCAGACCGACGAGTTTTCCAAGAGTGCACAGCCACCTATGTGAACACGGAACTTTCCCGAAACCGTTGACTGAACGTCCAATACAGAAAGTACTAGACAGTGAGTACAACATACTGCGAGATTTTGATAATAATCCCAACACCTCTGTTCGCCGTGTTTCTGCACAAGTTAATGTAGTACCATGAATGCGAGTTTGGAGAACATTAAAACGTCATGGTTTATATCCATTTCATATCCAGCCAGTTCAGCCCTCTTACCTGCAGATTTCCCTAGTTGTATGGAATTATGCCAAAATCGAAACCTACCCACTAGAATTTTATTCACGGATGAGGCAAAATTTACAAGGAATGGGTTAATGAACAGAAAGAACAGCCACTCTTGGGATTTGGAAAATTCACAAGAACTCACAGTGTCAAATTATCAACATAGGTTTTCAGTGAATATCTGGTGTGGAATTATTGATAACATGCTCATTGGTCCATTGGTTTTTGAGAACCACTTAACCGCCGACAGATATTTAAAGTTTCTAGAAGATCATTTGTGAGGATTGTCAGATACTGTCCTTCTGGTGATCAGACATGGCATGTGGTAACAGCATGATGGTGTCCCTGCGCACTTTGCGTTATGTGTAAGGCAATATTTGAATCAACGGTTTGAAAGACGTGTAATTGGCAGAGGAGAACAGCACCCCTGTCCCCCAAGACTTCACTTGTTTAGATTATTATTTGAGGGGCCATATGAAAGATATGGTATACCAAACACCATCAGAGACTGTTGAAGATCTTAG
This sequence comes from Limonius californicus, assembly GCA_014611495.1. Classification (NCBI taxonomy): domain Eukaryota; kingdom Metazoa; phylum Arthropoda; class Insecta; order Coleoptera; family Elateridae; genus Limonius; species Limonius californicus. The sequence continues at coordinate 18,438 of JABXWE010017774.1, forward strand.
GAGACGCATTTTTCAGGCAGCAGAACTAATTCGAAATAACAATATGTTACATAGGGCAACCAGATCTCTCTTAAGAAAAGCGAGAGCAACGGTGACCATTTTGAACAATCTTTATAGCGAATTTAAATTAAAATAAAAATAAATATTGCCTTTTATGTAATTGTAATTATTTAATAAATAATAATATAACACTCTGTATTTTGAAAACGGTTTACTTTACGGCATAACTTTATTAGAATTTTTAACCATATTTGGTCTAAAGATTAACTCAACGAAGTAGTGGCCTCACGTTGTGGGACACCCTGTATTTGTCTTTCATTCAGAAACATCTTAAATTGATTTATGTTCATAGACCTAGGCCATCTAACTCTTTCAATATCTTTATCTTGCCCTCCGTACACAGTATGGGGGCCTTTGGTCTAGATTTGATTCTTATTTGATAAATCACAAGAAGTTTAAATTATTATATAAAAAATTGTTGTTTGTAAGAGTTTATACAGGGTGTCCTTTAAATGCCTTAAAAGCTTCAGGTAGAATTTTTCCTTTATAAATGCTTAATACAAATCTTCAAAAAAAAGTAGGTATTTGGAGCTTAGTTTTCTTGTACGAGAGTGTTAAAGTTCATATCTTTAAAATAGAATTTCATGGAAACAATAACGAGAACTTTAATGTTGCACGTATCTGCCGATAAGTGACTGACTGCCACTTGATTATGTAAAGATTAATATTGAGTTGACGCTCTAGTTGCTCTTCTGGAAGTACTGTTAAAAATGATAAATTTCGTAAATACTACATTTGACAACAGTGCAAGGCCATGGTATTGTGATGAAAAGTAGAAAATTTGTTTTTCGACATTTGTCAAAATCTTTGATTTACTTATCGGGACGTTTGCATTGTCATTTTCCTTCAGTTCCTGGTTCGCTGTGAGTTTATTTGCGTTTTTCTGTATTCATTCACTTTGTTGCTTTCATTCATTTTGTTGCTTTGGTTCCTGTTCTGTTATTGGGTTATTTGCATTTATTTCCTATGGAGTACGACACAAACGAGTACGTTGACATGATTTGGGTTCTTGGGGAGTGCCACGGAAACTGCAATCAAGCTGCTAGGATTTACGCCGAGCGTTTTCCGAATAGGAGACATCCCAGCCATGTTGTAATTCGGGCTACAAATCAAAGGCTTAGAGAAACAGGAAATATCCGTCCTGCTCCCAATGCTGATAGAGGCCGACCAAGATATGTTAGAAACGGAAATTTAGAAGAGGAGGTACTGGAACTTGTAACAGATGATCCGGGTACTAGCGTGCGTGCTCTTTCTAGAGTTGTTGGTGCCTCCAAGACCACCGTTTATAACATCTTGAAGGAAGATCTACTTTATCCGTTCCATAAAGTAAGAGTGCAGCATTTATTAGAGGAAGATTACGAGAAACGTGTTAGCTTTTGCGATTGGTTATTAGAAAAACATAGAGGAAATGCAAGATTTGTAAACAACATTCTGTGGACAGACGAAGCGACATTTACGAGAAATGGCATCTTTAACTCTCACAACCAACATATCTGGGCACATGAAAATCCTCATGCTCTGCACCACGGAAATTATCAAGTTCGGTTTTCAGTGAATGTTTGGGCAGGAATCGTAGATAATAAACTCCTTGGGCCTTTTGTACTACCTAACCGATTAAATGCTGAGAACTACTTAAATTTCTTAAATAACGACCTTCCACTTTATTAGAAGATGTTCCTTTGCAAGTTCGTCGGGATATGTGGATGCAACAAGACGGAGCTCCAAGTCACTACGCTGCTAGAGTTAGGCAATGGTTTCACGAAAATTATCCACGAAAATGGATAGGTCGCGGAAGTAGGGTAGCCTGGCCTCCACGAAGTCCCGATTTGACGCCACTTGATTTCTTTTTGTGGGGTCATTTGAAAAACTTGGTATATTTGACGCCTGTTGAAAATTACGAAGATTTGGTACAGCGTATAGGTGAGGCGGCGACAACCATAAACGAAGACATGCTGCGGCGTGTCCAATTATCCATTATTACAAGGGCAATGAAATGCCACGAAGTTGGAGGCAGAAATTTTGAACAATTTGTAAATTAATAAAATACAAAAAGGGTTGTGCATAATGATTTTGGTTTTATTATTTAAAATCCAGCAGAATAGTTTTGCATTGGCAGAATGATTCAAACAATTTAAAAAATATCAGATAAGAGTAATAATGAACAGTCTAATTTTTAAATCAACATCACTGTCATTCAGTTTATTAATTACCTCTTTTTACCAGACGCGGTTAAAAATGATAAATGAATATTATGTAATTTAAAAATTTAAATGATAAAAACGTAATTTTTGGACATCTCCATTTTGCTTCATGTAATGTCGGCCTACTAATTAAATTCTCCATAAATGCAAAGACATCGTCAACGTTGCCAAGTATAATATTCTTTAAGTGTCCCGTGTGAGGAAACTAAGCACTATAGGAAGTTCGTGTTAGTGTTTTTGAGGACTGTATTTCTTACAGAAGAGTGCTACCTGAAGCTTTTAAGGTATTTAAAGGACACCCTGTATATATATATATATATATATATATACGTATATATATATTTGGGGTTAATTATGTACATACAATATTACAATGTATTCATTATACAATATACATAATTATATAGCAAGTCGCTGTCTTCCCACTCCCCGTCGCCATGACTCTCGGTTATACACCATATCTTCTTCCAGGTTTCTTCCTCTCATCGCTATACTCACATCTTCATTCCAAGATTTCCTGGGTCGCCATTTTTTCTTTTTCCTGGTGGTACCCAGCAAATTACACGTTTGAAAACTTCTCTTTTCTAAATGATATAAGGACGTTAAATATAGAAAGATACAGTCTTTTAAGAAAGTTACTACAACAGATGCTTAAGATGTTGATCTGCAACATCTAAACATAAACCGATCGAGTGTTTCATGTTTTCGAAAACATGTATTGGCATATTTTCATTAATTAGTTGACATTGTCTGGTAAAATTGTCGTCTATGGTGTGCACTAGAGCTTTGAAAATTAAATTTTTTAGATAAGGCAACACAAAATAATCTACGAGAATCAATTCCCACGGTCTCGAACGAAATCTATTTTAATAATTAACCCATCATGGAAAAATTCTCACAGATATTCTAGAGTAGCTTGTGCAACAAGTGGTCTAACAGAATCTTTTGAACTTTGAAAAACCCTTTACCACCACGATATTTAGAGCACCTAAATACGTATTTCGTCAACTAATCTGATATCTTCAGTAGGAACTTGAATTAACTAAAGTAGCTTGGCTGAGGAATACCTCTGGAGATAAGTCGTTCACCTAGCCAATATTTGTCTAAAGTCATTAGACAGCCAGGTTACTTTAGTTCCTATTGAAGATAGCAATTTAGTTGCCAAATACGTATTTAGATGTCGTAAATATTGTAGTGGTAAGGGGTTTTGCAAAATGTATACAATTAAACCACCACCGTCTCCAATAAATCCTACAGCAGAATCTTGTTAGTAATAGTCATTTGGAAGTTCATCATCAACATCACGAAGTTGGTTAATAAGGAGTTTAAGAACATTATTGCGATAGTTTCTTCTGTTTAGATTTGCATCAAAGAAGATTGGACCAATGATTCTCCTTCTGGATGTAGCTATCCTAGTTAAATTTTTAACGGGTGCTGTTTTTTAGTGTTCCACATGCGTTTTGAAAATTGATATCCTCAGTTAAATGAAACCAAGTTTCGTCAGTAAAAATGTTTTATTCAAAACTTCATCATTATTAAGATTGTCGTGAAACCACTGGTCCACTTCGCGGACTATATTCCATGAATGTTCGGCTACGTTTATAGTTCTACGTCGAGGTCTTCCTGTTCCTGGTCTGTGATTTAAAGGACCTATTCTTCAAATACGGTACTATTCTCAGAACGTCACTGGCAAGGTTGCTCCTTACTATGAAACTCGGAAATCTTCGTATTCTTGTTTACCGGTATTGATGGAATAATTTAGTTTCCCTTTTTATTCCATTGGCCACTGCGAAAATAAGGATTTCCTATAAATGCCTTTTGTTACTGAACAACCATTTTACTGTAAAATAATTCAAAATTAAATTTAGCTTTAATTTAAACTGCATTTGATTCCATGAAAATAAATAAAAAATTATGATGTTTCAAATTCTATAGACATCAGCTTTATAATCCACTTTACAGATACCCAGGACTTAAAGACTTATTGAACACCCATTATATTAATTGAAATATGGATCTGTGAGTTAATCTAAACCATTATGATATTAGTTATTATTTTCGAATATACTATGTTTATCATTCCAAGTGAAACGTAGGAAATAAGAAATTAGATTTTAGGTTTTAAAATCCATCCAGAGCCTAAATGTATATTAATCTCTCTGTCTGTATTTTTAAAGCAACAACATCCATATGATTGGTTGGACATGGTGGTTTAACTGTATAAACTTAGGAAAATCCCTTACGACCACAATATTTAGAAGACCTAAATACGTATTTTGGCAACTAGGCTGCCAGCTTCTGTAGGAACTTGGACTAAGTAAAGTAACCTGGCTGAGGAATACCTCTGAACAAGTCCTTCACCAAACCAGTAATTAAAGTCCAATAATAATATGGTGTTTTTTTAATGAAAAGTTACGATGTAGCTGCAGTTTCTAACGCATCGTGTTTCAGTAGATTGAATCCGATAAAACAGAAAACACTAAACAGCGCAACACTGTAGGGAAAATGTGGAGAGAAAGTTACAATCAGGTGGGACACACTCTAAGCTATCACAATACTATTCGGCAATGCACAGCTGATGTCGCAGAAACTGTTATTTCAACATTCCTACTAAATAATCAAATAACTACATAATTGCTACGTCAATTACATGAAATTATGAATCTGCAAGCTAGTTAAAGGTTAAGTACATTGTCAAAACATTAACTATTCAGAATCATATTAATTAACACTCACCTGAGATCTCCAAATTTAACCGATTTAATGGGGCGGTACAGGTTACATCCGGTAATTTTAAAGGTCAATCAAAATGTGCTTGTCTGACCTGTTTATGTCACTTAGTTATATAATATTGAGCACTTCGAAGCACCTCCAGATCATTAATACTGCCGTTTTGTAGAGCAGAACTTTCTGTAATATTCTCTGTTAACGGTCATGCGAATAGCATTGTATGTCAGCAAAACAAAGTGTCCCTATACTCACTATAGGGACACTTTGTATACACATTATACATTGTTTAATTATGTCAATCACATACAGTAAAGTATTTTCTATATATTCAAGTTAATACGGAAATAAGATTAAAGAATAGAAAGGTATATAAAACATCTTCCAGCCATATCTGCACGAGGTATTGTGAAAATTTGATAAATTTATGGCAAATCTGATTGCTTAGCCTTTAATAGCAAAATCACTTTAAGTTCAAGTTTCTTTAGAACTTTCTATAAATTAGGACAAAAATAATGTATCTCCCTTAGCATTCACCAAGCTGACTTTGTTCTTTAGGATCATATCAAAATAATTAATAAATCAGTAGCAAAGCTGCTGGAAACGCAGAATAAATTCCCACACAAGCAAGTAAAAACACGTAATATAAATTATTGTACTGTGAATGCTGTAATTCATTTGACATAGTTATATAAAAACATCCACTTAGTTTAAGTAGGAAACGGAAACCTAATAGCTGAATGGGGAAAACCTCCACTGCTATTAAAAGAAATTCATCTCTCAGTCTGTTTCTACAATTTAGAGGTCGTTGCATTTAAACCGGTACATACATTCATGGCAGAATGGAAGAGGCAGTGGAAGAGTGTAAAATGAAAATATGTTTTATTTAATTTCTGTAATGCAAGTGAAACAGGATTCATATAATGTGGATTTCTAAACGGTTCATGAGATATTGTTTTCAAGTGCTTGGTATTCTGTTATAAGCTCGTGTTCGTTTATTAATGGCGTTGTTGCCACTTTTATATATTTAAATTTTGAGTGTTTCTAGTTTACAATAAATCAAATGAAATTGTGTTTATTTATTTTTTACTGTGCACATAATTTAAGATTCTGTAAACGGCAGGTGAAATCAGCCATAACTCGTTGAACCATATCCTCTGGAATATATTCAATTTCTTGCCGGGTTTATTTTTTGAGTCCCTCTTTAACTCCAAAGTTTACTCTTGAACACTCTGCTCTTTAAATATCCTCAAAGAAGAATGTCTGGTAAGACCACCGTTTCGAGAAATTAGTGTATCCCGAAATGTCTATCGTAGGATCGTCATATTTATTCTTGCAGTATTACAGGCCGCACCATCATGTTGAAATAAGTGATTTATTTCTTTTCCTTCAGTTTGAGATTTAAAAAATATCTGGAGCATATGTACGTACCGTTGAGAATTCACGGTCAATCTTTTAGAAGCCTTGAAACAGTCACAGTGACTATTTCACGATTTTCTTAAAAAAATATGGGTGATGATTCGTGACGATGACACAGTACGCCAAGCAGCCGCTTTTGCAAAATTAAGGGCCTTTCATAGATCTGACAGGGGATTTCACTAGCCCAATAGCGACAATTCTGTTTATTTACCATGCCATATAAATTAACTAAAGTGTCCTTCGCCACTCATGAAAAGATATTGTACGATGTCGGGTTTCCTCATTCTTTAATTCTAAACATCTTTGGCCAAACTCAATATGGTATTGTTTGTCATGTTCAGTTAAATGCAATTTTGTATGGATGAAACTTCATCCTGAACAGCATTTAACAGTACCATATGATTGAAATTATATAGATTTATGTCTCGCAGACCTGCCAAAAACACTCCGGATAGCATATCTTGTTAAGCAAACTTAAATAATTTTACGTCTAGAAACATTTCATATTAAAAACGACCCGTTTCCCATGAAAGCAATTTAAAATTCATCAAAAGCATACCATCTCTAATACCGTATTTGCTATAAAATATTCAGTCAACCGGAACAAACGTTTTTTCCAGATCAGTCAGAGCTTTCCGCTTAATATTTTAATTAGCGGGGAGAATTTTTAGAACTAGCAAAAACTCAATTATTTAACTAACGAATCGGTAATATTTTCGGTTCGTTAGAAGTAATTGAAAGCAAATACTTTTTTGAACTGCTCTGCGAGCTTTTTGGTAAATGGTAGTTTTGAATTTGTAGGGGTTGTCCTGAAGGGTTTTTTAAAAGGGCGATTTTCGATTAGTTTTATTTACAAGCAATAATATTTACAGAAAAAGCAGCTGTGGTCGAATATGTCTACGTGTAATTAGAAAAGTTATTATTTAATATTTACAAAACAAGTACTGTATAGTAGGACTGGCCTACTTAATTAAATAAGGAAATAATATTTAATTAATATGATAAGAATCAGCAGCAAATCTTTTCGTACACATCCACATTTAAAAATTATGATGGTTAACATCTCATTGTACTGATATATCTTTGTTATCTGTTATTTGTTTAGGGGATTTTCTTCAACAATTAAATTCTAAGTAAATACGAAACGACTCATCACACACATAAGATTAATTATACCGGGTGTATCAGAAAATAGGTACAAATATTATATCCGATGGTAGTTACAATATATACAAACTACGAAATACATTTCTTTGGCAATGGGACCCTTAAGATATGAGAAAATAATAATTGAAAATTTGACCCAAAATTGTTTGAGTACCGCAGGATAATACCAAAAATTTGAGTTCAAAGATATGTTCTGCAAAGGAAAGTAATATAGAAGTGCAAAAAAATTTCTTATCGCCTGCCACAAACCAATACTATTACGTAGGTCAGTAACTTCTATTCAGTCTGTTGTTGTTATCAGTTTATCCCAAGCCAGACAAGTTTTTAGTGTTTGCCACTGTGGATTTACTTACAATTAGGTAATAACCTTCTACAGCTTAAATGCATTTTCTACGTATCAGCAGCAGTTCTCAAACAACATTTTATTTTATTTTTTATTTCAAAGAAATAAACTTAATGATTTTTGAAAAATGAATAGTACCATTGAATTCTACTTGAGCCAATCTATTACCGGTTTAAATATTTATACCTATTTTTTGGTACACCCTGTATATAATATTGTTGGATTTTTTCCCTATCAGTATGCGTAATTTTGAACTCAAAGTTTAACTTAGAAGGTACCTGGTTTGAATGAACTGAAAACAAATTACCACAATTTTAATCATACCGCACGGGGGATCAAGCTATTGTTGGCATAATTTTTCGTTATTGTTATCTTGAATTCAGCATACGGTATATTGTCTTTACTATTAATATTTCCCTGTAACGAGCTGTGAATATGCACTAAGTAATAGTAAAGCGCACGAGTTCTGTTATTACAGATATGTTATCAGACCTACATTTCATTTTATTTGAATTTTTATGTAAATGTAACGGTTGTATAATGTCACAACCATTAATTAGAAATATTTAAGATAGACATGCAATCATTTGTAATAAATTGAAGGGGTTAACGCAAGAAGTGCCCGAGTTACATTTTCGTCAAAAATGGGTTAATACCGCCATTTATGGTTATTTTTCATAAACTTTCGAAAGGCATTTCCAAATTCGTAGCATGTGCGTAAGTTACCTTTAGTTGTCATTGTTTAAGTAACAGATTTCTTCGATTTTCAATGCAAGATTTGCCGAAGTCATAAGTTTTACGATTACAGTGCAACATGTGCCCAAGTCCGATATTTGGGTAATATGTGCTGGGGGTGGTATTTAGTATAGTACAGTGCATATGGAAAAAGCCATGGCAGGTACAAAACAACGCACATACTAACTTTTGAAATGTTCACAAATACTAATTTAAATTTTCACTTAAATTCAAAAAACCACTGCCGATGTGAAGGATGCCACAGGTTGTCACATCAGGCCCAGTCGAATCAAATCAGATACTTTAGACATACCTACCTAGTTACAAAATTTATAGAAGAACTACCAGACCGAGAATGTCACTACAGTAGATCTGTAATAAGCTCGGCGTATATCTAGAGTCACATATATCGGTATCAAAACTACACCACTATTTTTCAGAAAAATATAAAGATAAGCCAGAAGAATGTGCATAGAAGAATATTCAATATATCATTTGGATACCCAAAGAAAGATATTTGTAAAGAATGCACATACTTCTTGACCGCTTTCAACAGGCTTAAATAGTGCAGAATGAAAAATCACTAAAAATCATTAAAGTAGCTCATGAGTTGCACATAAGTAGGGAACGGAATATATGCAGTCGATTATTGCTGAAATATGCGCATATATATGCACATTATTTTTTAAATATATGCAGAAAATTCCTAAAATATGCACTTACATATGCAATAGCATATGTTGAAAGTGGACTTTAAAACGATTTATGATAAATTGATAAACGTTAAAAAGTTAAAAATAAATATACCCATTAAAATTCAGAAATAACAAAACATTTTTAATACATTTTATTCTATTAACAAAATTACGGCAATACAGAATAATTACATAATTATACTTAGATATCACCACAAATCAGCATATGCTAAATTTTAAACTATGATTCATTATTATGAAAACAACTTGCAACTAAATGTTTTTCAAAATTTTCAAGAAGAAATTTATGTCTTCTATCGGTATACATGTATTTGTAAATTGAAAACGATCGTTCAACATCTACCGACGTGCATGGGGCATTTGCAAATTTTGAAATTATATTAGGATCTAAATTTAATTCTTCAACAAATTCGTTATTGAGAACACTATTTATGTCTTTTAAAACAGCATAACCAGGATTCTTTTTCATTACCGAATTAAATTTTTCCAAAATAATTGCCCCAATTTCACCTCTTACATTTTTACACGAATTTTCAAAACGGGTTATCAGCTCCAAAGATTCGTTTAGAATCATTCCTTGTTTTTCGAACTCTGTTATTGACTTTGACAAAAAGCTGTAGTCGCCTTTAATGAATGTCAGTTGTTGTGCTAGTTTTGATGATTTAATTACTTTTTCGCAATTTTCAACTGCAATACTACTCGAATCGTTGATTTCGTGTATGACCTTTTTTATCCCTTGAAAATTATCTGCATAAAAAATAGCGGCCTCCAACCATATACCCATGTAAAGATTTATACAAATACAATGAACTTCACCAGAAATACATCATAAAATAGTTGAAACATTCTAGCCAAAGCCTTAAACTACAATAGCAGCAAATTACTAATAGCAAGCACAAGTACTTTAGAAAGAATGAAGTGTTAAAAGGAATTTAAACGTTCAAAGAAATATTACAATATACAAGATCTATCTACAATAAACAAGGGCTTACTGCAGAATCTAGTGTTTACCCAACTTCTGAGAAAATTAATTACGTTTAGAATAAACTATCTGCGACCTTACTCATACAAAATGCAAAACAAGCTATGATGTTATAAAAAACCACTGTTACTTAACATTGGAAACCAATCGGAAAAAGATAAATATATAAAATGTATACAAAAATATAAAATTTATGCATAGATATGCATAAAACGTCTAAATATGCAGACTTTGCCTAAATATGAAAAATATGCGTTAATTAATTAGTGTTCATTAACTCTAAATACCGTGATTCGTCTACATTATCGATTGTATCGCAAGATTTGTAAAATTACATTATATGCAGTTTGCATAAAATCCGTTTTCTACACACAAGAAAAGCGGACGCTCAAAAGAAAGTTTTAGAATCAGTAAAATCCTAACGTTTTACCAATTTGTTTTAATTGTCAGGAAACTCTACTAGTTCATGTGACAAACATTTGTGACGAATATTATTTACGCCAATTATGGATTCATCATTTTGGCGAGTATTGTTTAACAACAGGCCAAACTAGTAAGTACGTGTATATAGAACATTTCGCTCAGAAGAGGCTCAAGGAAGTAATAAGATGTATACAGGATTATATCTCACAAAATCAGAAGCCAGAACATCGCGTGTTACAAACTTTCTGTGATAACTGGCTAAAATAAAAACAGATTTACATTTGCATTTTTACATCAGATGTGTACGAATAATGTTTTTGAATCAGTTAAAGAATGGTATCCAATACCCGGCTACAGCATGATGCCTGTGGACCGGGACTTTTTTTTGATTGAAAAGCAAAAACTAAAGCATGATAAAGTCGGGAATATAATGGCAGTCTAATAAAACAATGCAAAATGAAAAACGCATTTGATGTAGTATTTGTGCAGCATTCTTTACCGTTAAACGGCAGTCTATATATTACATATTAAGGTATAATAATATATAATAAGTCATGGCACGTTCTCATTTAAAACCTGTGCCGGGAATTTTGAAAGCACCCTAAACTGAGTGGAAACTATTCTGGCAATCTTGAACTAATAAAATATTATATAGTTGGACAAACCCGAAAAACTGGTAGCCAACTCAGACTGGCTTATGATAATGAATATCTTAAACAAATAAAATATAAAAATTTAACATATCTCGTAAAACAGGTGTCTTTTGATATCGAATTGGTTATTAGAACTTCATCGTAAAATGGAAAAATAACTACTGAAGGAAACCTGACAGTCGAAGAAGTTGCAGACATTGAAGAATTTATCAATTTAATACTAAAGTTTTTGTTTTTGATAGTTACATAACATATTCTTCTTCTTCATAGCGTTTCAAATCCACCTCTTCTGAATCGTGTCTCCATCGGTGTCGGTTTTGTGCTATCTGAATCCAATTTAAGTCTGCCATTAATTTGAGTTATTCTCATACACGGACACCCTCTAGGTCGTTTATACTCGTATGGCCTCCACAAAAGGATTGATAATTGTGCCACTTTTCTGCTTTTACTCTAGCTACATGTCTTGCAAAGGTATATATTAGCTGCCTTTTCCACCACTTTAGCTACTTTTGTCCTTTATCTTATCTATTTATTCGTTTTTCTGTCTTTTAATGAGAATAGCATTGACCGTTCTATAGCTCGATGTGTTGTTCTCAAGATATCTATGTTCTTTTTGATCATGACTCATTTATGTGCACCCTATGTCGTTACGTAACATTAGTAATAATTTAATATCGTTTTGTCATTATGCTTAGCTTTTGTTTAAGAGTTCTATCTTGTGTTCCCGTTTCAACAGTTGTCTAGGAAACAGCTTCGCGAATGATAAAATATATATACCAAAGGAAAAGAAGACGTTGGAATAATAGTTTGTATAGCAAGAATGTATATGACGAGGATGAAGGTTGAGTACGGCGGCGTAGGTGGAGTTCTCAATCATCCGAGAGCAATGTAGACTTTCCACGCTAGCTATATAGTATATTTTTTCTCCACGACCACTACGGAATTTCCCAATTCTGAAATCAATTTTGATAATAGAAAGTTAACATTCTAACCCTTGTTATAAAAGAAATATTCTAAAACACTTAGCGGCTTATGCATTTTGCATGTATTTCATTCCATCACTAGTAATGGAATGAATATTCCATAACAGTATAACAAAATAAAACAGTTAGTCTAGGAATCCATGACTAACAATTGACTTGAAACGTCATAATTTTGCAATTTCTTTGTAAATGTTTGTTCCGAATCTTATTAATTTTATTGTATTTATTATATATCTTGTGGTCGTGGAGAAAGTATAGTCTGCTACTCGGTTGGGAATGGAAATTCGATGTTGGTGGTTCCTCACGCTCGCCTTCGGCTCGCGTTCGGAAGATTCCACTCGCATCGAATTTCCATTCCAACAGAATGTACTATTCTACGACGAAAAAATAGGAACTGCAGAATACTAAAAATTTTATTGAACGTTATTAAACATAAGTCAATCGTTATGTGAACTCAACAAAAGTTATTTTAACAATAATTATAACTTAAACATATCTTTATAATATTTTAATGTCATTTTATGTATTTGTTACTTAATTTCTACAATAAATGCACAATTGATAAATGTAGGAGCCGTTTGTATAGGCAATAGTTCTTTCTTTTTATAATTATTTTCTACAACACTGCTACACTTAGAAGTGTTAGAAGTTATTACCTATTTTCACTTAAATTTAACAATAACTAACAATTCCAAAAAGTTTTTAAAAATAGTTTGACAGATAGCGCTCCGTGACATTTTAACAAATGAATAGTTGCTGTGTGTGGATATCAAAGTATATCCGATCAGTTAACTAGAATTTCCTACTTATTCATTCTGTGAATTGTGAAGAAAGCAGAAGATTAACATGTGGGAGTAGAGAAACGTTATTTTGGAATACATTGAAGAATATCATTCTTTCCCGGTATTGTGGGTTGTGAAGTTCAATGAATATAGCAATAGAATACAAAAGAATGAACAATGGGAAGAACTGCTTTGCAAATACACTTGGTTGAGTCAGCCTTAGTTCTTTTAATTAATTTTAATGAACGTATCCAATTCTTTTTTGAACTACTCCTTCATCCACTTGTGCTTTTTCTTCTTCTTTTTCAAGCACAGACCCAATGAAATGGCCACACAACTAGCTTCCGTGACACTCACCATGTTGTTTACAGAAATATCAAACGTCATAAAAATTATTGGGCAAGAATATTGCACAGTCTGGGGCACCCAACAATAATATTGTGCAATAATATTGCACAATAATACTGACCGTCTGGGTGCCGCACATTCATCTTCTTCGTCGTCCTCTACATGACAAATTTCCCACACGTTATCATTTTTGACTCTGTCCCTCGTTTTTCCTGGTTCGAAGTGATTCCATTTCGGTGGGCCTCAACGGATTCTTAGGTTTCCTCGTATCAGCTCCAATTTCTGCCATGTACATTATTGCTTTAGCTAACGTTTTGTATATACGCACTTTCACTTTCCACATTAACACATTTCTGTTGTTTCATAGTATACCTCTCATTGCACCATAAATTGAGGCCGTTTTGTTAATTTGTTTATACACTTTTTGGTATACATTTGTAAAACTGGATATTTCTGCCTCCAGGTAGTTGTATTTCGTTATTTGTTCGACGGGTTTGTTATTGATTGCACTAATTTGCATCGTGGAGGCTTTTGCGGTATAATCTGACTTTCTGTTTTTTTAGTGAAATACTCATATTGTACTTCGCCGTTATTGTTGTATTTATTTAACTAGCGTTGTAGGCCACCCCCTGTTTCTGACATTATTGTCGCATCATCGGCGTGGCATACAATCTTCCGCTCCCCATTACCCATTCTATATCCATCGCTTTCTTGTTTAATTTTGTCGATAATTTTGTCCATAATTAAATTAAATAAGAAGGATTTAACCTCTCCCCTTGTCGGATATTAGAATGAATGGTATTTCGTGGGTAATTTTATGTAGTATTTGTTTTTCTTTTAACATGGTAATACGTCATTCACTTGTACCTTATCAAACGCTTCTCAAGTGATTGTCCTGTAATTTGTCTGATGCTGAACATTGCCTCTGTTGTGGATCTATGCTGACGAAGGGCTTGTTGTTTTTGTTTTGTCTTTAGTGATTTCGATTTTGAATATGATTGTAAGAAGTTTTAGAACAGATCGTAACAATGCTATTTTTTAAAGTTAGTTGGTTTTTCTATCACATTCCTTATAGCGATTGATAATGCTAGTCTTTCAATCATCTGGTATTTGGTCACGATCAATAATTTTTCGAAACAGCTCTACCAATTTTTTGGCAAAAATAATTGAATTAGGTAGTTTCATAATTTAACGGATGAAAGTATAAATGATACTTTGGTTAATTCCTAATTTATTTGTTCCAGTTTGAACATATGAATGACACAAATTTTGGAATAACGCATACAAAGGCAAATAAGTTTGGAGAAACATTATATCCACCGTAATTATTATATTAGTGTTCAGTACAATACTTACCATATCTACTTACCAGAATTCCAAAGGCCTATTAGCTTTATATCTTAAGGAATATGTATGCACAATGTTCGGTAACAAGCACATAGTTAGAAATGTTGGATTAAGTGGGTGCCCCTTTAGGGCAAATTTGAAATTTGCTACTTTACCGGTGATATCGATCCACTAAAGAGAAACAAATATAATATGCAACACCGTAACGCCAATCAAACTGTCCTGTCAGTTTTATGGGTCTGTTATTAATGCAAATAAATGTACTTGCGATTCTAAAATAAGTTTTCCTTGCAATACATATAAGTTGTTTCAGATAAATATGCGCAACGTAAATTTTATGCAATTGTCAAATATTTACTTTAGTGTATCTTTGGTTCCATAAATACATAGGATACGTTAAGAAGCTATTTAAACACAAGTACTCTATTGAACCATCTGGAAAAGTACAATACACTTTCGGAAATCAGGTTTCAGTACAATTGGTCTCTAGCAAAATATTGGAAATTACATATATGTAATAACCAAAGGCAGGTTAGATAACTCAGCATACAATCAAAATAGTACGTTATTGATATTTAGGTAAGTTTCAGGTAATGATATACATCAGCTTCGTTAAACTAGTGTACAATAATTTAAAAAACCATTTATGTTGTTCCAATAAAGCTAATTGTTGTTTTTTAATTACAGCATGAATGAATAAATTAGTTCATTGATAAATCATCTGTGAACATATTGGTATGCTATTATTATTAATTCGTGCCAAGCAATTAGTGGATTGATTGTTAAACATGAACAATTAATTTGAAGTGAAATTAGGGGACGCTGTTTGGCCGATGAATTTTTTAGTTAATATTCCAACATACGTTTCAACTTCGTGTTTCAATATTTTACAGTGTTTGCTTTTGTTTCAGGTAAGAAGACTGCTGTTTGTTTAAGCTAGATCTGAGTAAGTACATTTATTATTGAAGCAAAATGGCCGTGTATTTTCCAACCATTCTAAACGACCGAACGATCGGGGCTGTAGGTTTTTAGTGACGGATGCAAAGATCCCTGGAGGTTGGCGACAATAATAAAAATTTATTCTGAATCTAGGGACTTCTGTTGGCATGTTAGAATTTTTAACAGCGGAAAATCTACTAACGTAGACCATGTTTATCGCTGCATGAATTGCCTTTGGGAATACGAACGAGTTGTATATTATGTTTATCGATAAAAATCTGCAACTAATTTCCGCAGCACCCTTGCTTTATGCGTCTCAAATGTGATGTTCAAATTCCGACTAGTTCATTTTAATGTTTCTACCGTGAGTTCAAAAAGTAATTACATAAGGGTTGGCCCTGGAAAATAAAAGTAATGACAACAGCAATTTTTAAAATTCATTAACCGTCATCACTGTTGTTGTTGTCATAAGTTTATAGGCTGTGCCTAAACGTCAATTGGTATATAAAGCTTGCGTTATACATTATTTTATTATTGCATGGCCAACCATTATGTAATTACCTTTTGAACTCACGGTATATTTTTTAATTAAACTGAATAATCATGTCATGAATTATTTTTCCATTGTAATATTACTCAATTACAATTGCTAATCAATCATGGCCAAACTAAGACGCGGCCGTGAGCTGGAGGTTAGACTTCTATGCTGAAGGTCCTGGGTTCAATGCCTAGTACCGGAACATTGGATTTTTGACGCCGTTCTCCCTCGCAAGGCAATGGCAAACCAGCGAGGTATTCTGTCTAGTAAATTTTCTAAAGAGTGGAAATGTTTACATTTCCCGTGGTTTGGAGCCCACGCTAAGCTGTAGGTCCTCTATATCTGTGGCACTCTAAACGCGCAACACAGGCATAGGAGAGAAGATCGCTACGTCTCGTAAAAAATAAAGCACTTGAAGAAGAATAACTACCTACCGGTTAATTCTATATAGGCATGATTCGTCTGAAATTGTAGCTAAGTAGTATTAAAAATTATAATAACTAATTTTTAAAGTAATGAAAAACCCTACCTTACTTTATTGTAAAAAATATGGAAAAAATTAAAAGGATTCGGTATTTAAACATCAAACTTAAAATAGGGATCTCAGTTCCAATCAAAAAGTTATATACAGTATGTATATTCGCACACTGCCTTAAAATATTGCCCTGGAAATTTACTGAGAAAACCAGACTACACATATATGCTGTATCTGTACCAACAGTAAAGTACTTTTAAACGATAATTATTAATTTGAGCTAAAGGACACATGTTCATAATAATAATTTTCAAATTTGTTAACTGTTCAATTTCCCGTAGTAATGAGAAACGAAAATAGCTCCAGATAATTGTTACTACGAGAGGTGTTCGAATTCAAACAGGGTTTTATATATAAAAGGTATTACAATATTACAACGATGAAAACTATTATAACTCGGACGATGAAATCCCTCTGTCTTGTTATACACTTGCGCCATGAATCTGGAAGCTTTCTAGTGCCTTCTTGGAAGAAATCCTTGAGCTGCATGCTTATTCATTTTTTAACAACTTCGATAACCTTGTTATTTGATCGCAACATTACTCTGACTAACCAATATTTTAGTGGGCGAAATAAATACAAATCGTATGGAGCAGAATCAGGACTGTATGCTGCATGCGAAAGAAGGTGCCGTTAAAGTTTGTTCTTGCGGCGGTATGGGGGCGAGCATTGTATTGGAGGAAGCATACAGAACTTTGTCTTCTCTTCCGTTTGTTCCTGATTGCCTGCTTAATTTTATTTCCCAAATATATGGAATAAACGTCGGCATTAATAAAGAGTACTCGTTGAGAATTCTAACAACATGTTCCCATCAATTCAGCAGCTTACCAACACAGTTGGTCTTCATGGACTTTGGAAATATTTTGTAGTCCCACTGCATGCTTACACGTTTCGACTCAGTAATAAACTAATGTACGCAGAATATATCAGTTGTCACAATTAAGTTCAAATATTCATCTTCTTCTTTGTCATATCGCTGCAGTAAAGAAAAAGGGATTTTTAAACGACTCAATTTGTGTTCTTCGGTCAACAAGACCGCAATACATCTTGCACTTAGTTTAGGATACTTTAGCTTATTTATCTATGATGTCGTCAACACTGTTACCCGCTTGTTTTGCTGAATAAAGGCTTTAACGTTTTCTTCATTTTCACGATTAATGAAAGTTAAAGTGTCTCTAGCACACCCTACTTTTACAAAGACGTTGGTCGCCCCATTATGCTTGGAATCTTGTAGGAATTTCAGTCAAATTTATGCATTCATTCATAAGAAATCTGAAGATTATGCCTTGCTCCACGCTGTAATAAACAGACTCTTCCGACGTCCTAACTGTAACTTTCAAAATAATATAGCAGCAACAGTTGCTATAGATGTGTTACGGCCAACCTCTAATTAATTTAATTTTCGGTATTGTCTTCAGATGGGGTTTTTGTTTGAATGTGAATATCCCTCGTATTTGTGACTGTTTTTAAAACTTGAAATACTTTTAGTGTAGGTGAAATATCTAATCTGTTAATATTGAAACGTTTGTTTTCGTTTTTCGGTTAAATATAATTATACAAATTGCAAAACCAGCTTTATCTATCAGATTCAGTGTTAACTTTCTAATGACATTATGTGTAAAATATTTTTTTTTATATATTGCTTACATTCTAATGTTACTAGTATGGTGATAATTTTGAACATTTCTTGAATTTAACACGTTAGCTGCCACATGATCCGTATATGATTCAGGATGGTCTTTCTTGCTATGCCGCATGAATCATATATGGTTCATGAGTAGATTTTCACTTGAGGCCACACAGATCACGGATGATGCATGTTACAGTAGTCTGCTTATGGATTGTACAAGAGCATGGCGTCCTGCACAAGATTGTATTCTTAGCCGATTGAAAAACTGCTTTTAGAGTTGCATAACACCGAATTGATTTTATTACCTTTTTTTCTATTTGTTCCATTGGAACTGTATATTACATTATATTATATTATATTATATTATACGTCAATACATTTTTTATAAACTTTTTTTTATTTTTTATTTACATATAAAATAACAAAGTGATTATCATAAATAAAGAGACTCACCCAGAATGAGAAAAAAGGCGTTTATTTATTTCATTTGAAATGGAAATGTAACTACAACATAAAAAA
>JABXWE010017775.1:0-38274 GCA_014611495.1 Limonius californicus
AACGAATTAAGAGTAATTTCAATTAAACTTGTGTACTGCAAAAACAGAGCTATTAAGTGAGGTATTGTGTATTTAAAAGTATGTTTGTATGAATTGCTATCTATTAGAGTCAGAATTTTAATATCTAGTTGAAGTCAATTTTTAAATTAAATAAATTTGTTTGTAAGCAAGGGAATTATGGGCTATAATTGTTTTACTAGGCATATAAAATTCTTTATTTAACTAAAAATTAGATGCAAACTAATATTTAAATATTTAATGTTTAATGTACCTTAGAAGATAGTAAGAGTGAATTTTGTTTCCCAGGATGTGGTTTCAGTTAAATTTACTTTTGTTATATTTCTTATTTTTCCTTAATATTATACTACGAACCCTAACCACTATATGTTCGGACACTGACTTATTATATGCAAATTTCACTGTAAATTTGCAATACTTGTTTCTAGTTTAATGCAACTAAATAATTTTTAAAGATTTATATTTATAACAAATATTTTACTTATTGCTTAATTTTTAATTGAATTAACAACTTTGCAAAAATAAATTATAATAAAAAAATCCAATGATCATTGACCACTAAATATCCGGACATTTAATATCTCTGGAAAACTAGTATGGTGTAACAATGTCTTTAGCCTTAATAACTGCTTTAATCCTATTAGGCATCCTTAGAATTAATGATTCACAGTCCGCTGGAGTAAACGAGTTCCAAATTTCTAGAAGTTTGGCCCTCAAATCATGTTGAAGTCGGGGCTACTAGAAGGCTAATCTACAACCCTTATATTGTGGTTCTCAAACCACAGTTTTGTAGTTTTTGCCATGTGGCAAGACATACCATCCTGTTGGAATGTGAAATCCTGATCAGGGTGCAACATTTCAACACTTGGTAATAAGCTTCTCTCTAAAATCTCCTGGTATTTTATCGAATTGACGATACCCGTTATGAACTCCATACTTCCCACTCCTTTACCTGACATGCAACCCCGAATCTTGATTCCTTGTGGGAATTTTACAGTCCTTTTTAGACAGTCTTTATGGAATGCTTTTTTTTTTGTACGAATTATTCTCTTACGAGAATGTCCAACACAAATCTCAAATTGAGATGGGTTGCTAAAAATGACTTTGTTCCAATCCTCGATTGTCCGACGTTCCTTCTGTTTCGCCCAAGCCAAGCGCTTCTTTTTCTAGACTTCTGTTAGTAGAGGTTTTTCTTTAGCCTAGAGTTTTTATTTATTAAAGTAATCGCCACACCCTTAAAATGATACCTACAGATAAAGTTTCAAACCAGATTTATGAATCCATTTTCTGCAACATTCTCTGCCAACATTTACATTCGTTTCTTGATTCCAGCCAGCTATAATTTCACGTAAACTTTTTCGTCGTCCACTTTTACAAATTTTAATAAGCTGTCTCTGCATTCGAGGTGTTACTAACCTCGGACGCTCAGAAGATTTACCTCCAACGTCAATATTTCCTGTATTTCCATACATTTTTATTTTGTCTGCAATCGTTGACTTCGCGATTCCAAAATCTTCGGCAAATTTTTCTGATCTACTTTCCTTTTGCGTATTTGCGAATAATTATTTCACGTAACTTTAGAGGTGTCGCTATTCCCCGTGCCTTGTTTTGCTTTGATGTTACACAAATTCAGTCATGAACTGTGCACTTAACACTAATAGCGACAGAATATTGAAAACAAGTGACAGGTATTTGTTTTGAATCACAGTAAACTGCTTTGCGTCCGAACATTTAGTTGTCGGTTTAGTTTTGCATTCTGTACTATTAATTTTTCTAGAGATTTTCTATTTCATATATAATTATAATAAATATGTAAAAACTATATTATACAAATGTACCTTTAAGAAATATTTGACCAAGATTAAATAAAAATAAGTATCGTAAAATTATTGAAGCATTTATTTTAAATAAGCAAGTGTCCCAACATATAGTGGTTAGGGCTCGTATTATACTAATAGGTAATGGCCCATCAAATTCACGACACATATTTAAGTATTTTTGGGATTTTGTAAAGTAACTATTTTGAAAAATTGACATTATATAGAAGTTTTATTTTCGAAAAAATTATTTTTAAATACATTTTCTACAAATTCTTTAACACGCCTAAAAACTTTTACAATTAAGTCAATACATAGTGACAACTGCTTATTATTATTTTTCTAAGCGTACTTTGTTTATTACATTAAATAACTAATTACTAAACTAATTCAACTAAGGCGGTATAAATAAATGTTTTGTATGTTTCTGTTATAATGAGACATCCTAATAATGTATTTTGTTACAGTACTAAAAGGCGTAGGAATTCTAATGTTCCCCAAAACTGCACAATTTGTTTAGATAAATTAAAATCTGGTAAGACGAAACGCATAAGTTGTGGTCACATTTTCCATGACAACTGCATTACTATGTGGTTTCGCACCAGTCCTACCTGTCCCAATTGCAGAGCAGAGCAGCTTTAACGAATACAAATTATTTAAGTGTGTAGGCATGAAGACTGTTATAGGTAACTGTTAGGAACAATGTAATATAATTTAATTAAAACGTTAAACTAGTTTCTTTTGACTACTGATTAGACATTTAGTATTGGTAAGAATAAAATAGATAAGTAAGTTTTTTTTTGAATGTAGCACAACCTGACAAAGATGTTAACCAAATATGGCAATACTTGTAAAATGAAACACCATTGTGATACGGGCAAGCTCGTCTTTTAGACCAAATAGTGAGAATATTGCTTAATACATTTTGTTGAGTAAATTCATGCTGGATTTGAATGTTAGTGAAGTTAGAGATTTAAATTTTTAAGGTAGCTTTTACTTGTTTTTGCCTTTGATGCATGTGCACATTAGGATAAAAGCGTAACTGTTAACTATTATTGATTAGCAGTGACAATTTATAGGATGTAAAAGTGGTTATTCAGAACATTTATATTTGACAAATTGTTAATTAAATGTGTCTGTGTATAAACATCAGATCTGTGTATAATCATAAATATGTAGGTATTTCTCGGTATATTTAAAAATTTATAGTATTTAAAATTGTGTAATATTTACAAGCGAGTAGTATTTAAAAATGTGTAGTATTTAAACATGGATTGTTCAATCATGGTAGCTAATTACAGAGTCATTAGCACTTGTAGTTTATTATATTAGACATTTTTGTGATAAATAACTAGTGTGCTTTTCGTGCACTTATGGCAAATTTCTAATATGAATGATTGCCGTGACTAATGATGATAAATTTAATTTGTACTGCTTCCTTATTTTTAATGAAATTATTTATGTGAAACAGATATTGAATGAAGTGTATAGATTTATAAAATAAATAACTATTTGCACCTTTTTTTTTATTGAAAATTGCAGTGCATGTTTGGTGTTTGAAAAGAGGATATATTAAGAAGTAAACATTTATTTATGTTTTGATGTACATCAGTTTTTAATTTAATGTTGTTTACCTGTAAATTGTAGTGTTACCATTAAAGTAATTTTTTTATGCTTTTGTATTGACAAAACTCTAAGAAACTTAAGTATATACCCAAAAGTGTAATCTTTGTTGTATTGAGAAGTGTCGTTTAGGTTTCTTCACCCAATGATTGTATTTAATTTTCATGTTGGCATATGGATGAGATATTACACAAAGTTTGATTTCAATTGGATAATGCAAATGTATAAAATGGCTAATTATTCTGTCATTAAGAATAATCAGTTAAATTTTTAATTATATGCAATTTTTCTGTGGTTGAGGGAATGGGATACCATAGAACAATGTCTAGTTTCTATTTAGCAAGTTACTGTATACAAATTATAAGTTTGAACACCAAAATGCTACAAATATTTGAATAGTACCGTATTTAATCGCAATTTGCTATCGAACATCTTTTGGCATTTCAAATGTTACATAATAAGAATTCTTAATTAAAGTTTTGTAAACTTAGCAACACTGTGGTCAGTCGTACTGAGCTGTGTTAAGTCGCCTGCGATTCACATAGCAACGCACTTGATTTAATATGGAATCTAAGGAGATTGTGTACAGGCATACTGGACCTCCTTCATGGTAATATTCTAATTTTAATGTGCTGCTTGCATTTTTGAATTAACATAACTAGTAAGGAAATATCGACTATGTTTCAAGTTTTTTATTTTGTAAATTACAGCCATTGCTCAAAGCGGCTACCCCCAACTTCTATGAATTTCATACACCAACGTATTCTGCTCCCTTCTAGATTTTGAAGCATATTGTTTTGTCGAATCATTATAACTGCTTCATTTATCCGTTGCTGAAGTTGCTCTTGAGTATCAATTTCCACTGCATACACAAATACTTTTAAAATTGCCCACAAGAAAAAATCAAGACAGCTTAAATCTGGGCTTCTTGGTGGCCAAGGTAATGGACTGCCACGACCAATCCATCGTTCTGGAAATTCATGATTTAACCATTCTCGTGTTTGAATTTCCCAGTGTGCTGGTGCTCCAACCATTTGAAAAACATATTTTTTCTTAAATCTAATGGTACATCATCTAATAGATCCCTAAAATCGGTGTCTAAGAATTCAACAAAATTTTTCGCGTTTAATGAATCAGGCAAAATGTGTGGTCCTATAAGCCTATCACCATTTCTGGTTAACGTAGCTTGATTAGTCCACAAGATATTTCCAATAAAACCAGGATCCCTTTCTTGCTCATGATGTAACGATCTGCAGAATTTGACTCTTTGCTGATAGTCTTCTGGTAATAATCCCTGTATTGTTGATAGTGATAACAGGTGCAAGCCATTTTCCTGTAATAAGCGATGAACTGTTCTTTGGCTAACATCAAACAGTCTAGCAATGGATCGGGTACTTTGTTCTGGTTTATTTTCGACTACATTTAAGATATTTTCTGCAACCAGAAGTAACAATACTCGATGAGGACGACCTCCGTCAGGTACCGGAGTGGGTGCAGTTCTTCCAGTTTCTCGCATTCGTTGATCCAATTGTCGAATAATATTACTATTTGGATGCCTTCTATTTGGATACCGTTCGGCATACAAATTAGCAGCAGCATTAAAATTGCTATGACATTCCCCTAAAATCAAATACATGTCTGCATATTCCACAAAACTGTACTCCACGACGCTAATTTGGGAAATGAAACACAAATAAACTAAAATCAAATTAAATTAAAGGCAACACTAAGATAAGGAATGCAAAGAGAATTAATCACGGCGTTTTGATCAACAAATTGTTACAGAAATGTCATTAAAAGTCAAATTACTTAAAATAAAAAACTATGTCAAAGCCTATGTTTGTTTTAAAATGGGAAATTTGTATTGCACGTTGTTGCAACATTTTTGAAAAACTCAAGCATTGCAGAAGCTTTAAACTTCGGATGGAAGTTCTGGGTAAACCATTCCTTTTGTTGATTAAACTACAGTTAAAAATCATCATTTCATAAAAATATCACACAATGAGGAACTCGGAATCCAACTTAAGACTGCCAATAACTTCTCATCTACGAGGTTAACAGCAAATTGGTATAAGATTTTATCGCTCCATTTTTGATTCAGAATCAGACGGTGTGTCTTTTATCCGCCATTTAAGATTCACCCTATATATAGAAATATGAGTTGTATATGAGTAATATTATTTAGAAATTTCGGTAATTGTGGATGTCCTAAAACATCACAATACTTAAAGGTCACATACAATCAAAACACATGGTAAACTAAAAACCATAGGCTTTTTGAATGTGTGAAACACATACGTAGTATTGGCAGTTGTGCTTACACTTGCAGTAAATCTTAAAACTGTGTTATACTTCCAATATGAAGTTAAAAAATTAGCTGATTCATTCAATGAATCTCATTTAATTTTATCTTAAAGTTAATCATGTGGAGTCGCACAGTTAGTTTTTTACAAGGACAGCCTACTTGCCCAATTGGTTTACATATCTCCTTTTTTTAATAGAGTTTCGTTTTATTATTTTACGAAATATCTAAATCCATGTGACCAACTCTATTTGTTTTTTAATGTTTGCTTATTAATATTTGACAAATTTTTATGGGATGATTCTAACTGTAATTTATTATTTTACATTGTGTTAAATTAGTTTTGCCATGTATGCAGTTCATTATTTTACTAAGGATGATACCAAATTTATTATGAATTTTGCACCCAACACTATACGTTTTTGCTATGAAAATTTAAATGTTCTGTCAGAAGAGAATTTTTATACTATAATTTAAAAATTTTTAAAGCTTTTGCAAAAGAGTGAAAAATTTAAGAAGTCAAATAATAATAATTAAGTATATTTAACAAATTAGTAAAGCAGTTTTCAAAATGATCTTGCTGCAAACACATTCGCTTATTAGTTGGCTTTAGTTTTTTTTTACCCTATTACAAAGGAATTTTTTCCTTTAATTCTTTTCCTTAAAAAATTGTTTAGAAAATAGAAGTATGGTGTGTTTTAAGTCGAGGTAGAATTTTTAAAAAAGTATTTTTTAATGAAGAATTGTGTAACATTTAACAATAAAAATAATATTCCTGTTTTGTAAATGATTATGAGCATTATCCTAACAGTCCATGTGAAAATGATAAATGAAATTGAAGAAAATTCTTCAATAGCTGAAACAAATAAATAATGCACACAGAACAATTTTTTTTATTTCTGCTAAAAATAGTTTGTTACATAACAGAATACATTGTAAAATACCTACCCAACCCTACTTAACATACTACCTTAAATAATATTGGTATAATGAATTTTCTTTCTTTTAGTTTATATTTTACTTATACTTTTACTGTCTAATATTAGTTTACAAAATTTACTTTAATTGTAGCAGAAAAAATCTTTTATGTATTAAAAGCATTATTGTAATTACAATTACCAATCCTATTTTTGGATACTAATCACTGTCCAACTACCATCTTCAGGTTTGTTCTTACAGACTTTAGCAAAGTGATTGGGTTTTTGACATTTAAGACAAGTAGAGCCAAAAGCGGGGCATTTTCCATAAATATGTGACTTTCCACAAAAATGGCAGTTTATCATATTTACAACTGGGGTTGGCGGTTCTGTTGATTTTATTTCAGCAACGGGATTTTCCTTGGATTTCCCTTGCTGCTTTTCTTGTTTGCGTGGCTTTTTATCTCCAGTTTGTTTGGTAGGTGCCACTTTAGTTTTCGGGGTAAGTGGTTGAGCCTGCTTTGTTGGTTTTTTCTCGGATGGTTTGGTTTTAGTTTTGGCAGCTGTAGCCCCAGCTATCTCTTTCGACTGAGCTTCTGAAATTTCGGTTGCTCGACATTCTTCAATGGTCTGGTTTAAATCTAAATCTGGTGTTCTCAATAAACGTTCTCGTAACCTTGTATTTGCAATACCCGAAATAATTTGGGTCATTATCAGACTGTTGTTCAAATCTCCAAACTCACAGTTCTTACTTTTTTGTTTCAACGATGCCAAATACACATCGAAGGATTGAGCTTTCTGTTGTTTCGTAGTAAAGAATTGGTACCGGTTGAAGGTCAAACTTGTTTTGGGGTTACAAAAGTTATCCAACTTGGAAAATAAATCTTCCAGCGTGTTTGCTTCGTTTCCAGAACAGTCCAAGTCATTATAAATGTCCCGACCGTACTGGCCAATGGTGTGTAGGAAATGAGCGCAGGCCACTTTGTCATCTTTTTGATCGATCCCTGAAGCAACCAGGTAAATTTCGAAGTTTTGCTTCCATTTGCGCCAATTTTCGGCCAAATTTCCTTTCCCTTCCAAGGGAGCCGGTGGTGCAATAGCAACCGATGCAATTGTAGCCATTTCGTATCCTTCGATTTGCGTTTCTATACACTCTAATCACACTTCTTAATAATACAGTAGGTTAAATGAGATAAGAAGTTCCAATGGGCGCATCGATGCGCATTTATCGATTATACGTTGCACGCGCATTTTCATGATTGTAGTGCACTTGCATTCTTGTACCTCAAGGTTGTATATACAGGGTGGTCTAACAATAGTAATTTTTATCGTGTCACACATCGCAGTAGCACGGGACCTACGGCTTTACTTCTTATACTACAGAAAAAACGGACAGATCTCAGCCAGGATCGAACCCGAGTACCTTGGATCTATAGGCAAGTGCGCTAGCCACTATGCCACCGAGGCCGGCCTATGCAGAGTCATAAACCGTACATTTTGAAATATTTGTGATTCTACAGCGTGCTTCGTAACATCGTGTCGGACCAAACCCTTTTATGGACGATTAAAGTAATAATTATTCTTGAATTAAACTGTAAATATTTTAAATAGGAGGAAGCGTTGGATGGTCAATATACACAAAAATAGGTACATCTATTTTGAAGTTTATAATACTGATTTTAAAAATAATTATCCGGTACAACCAAATTGAAATTTACAACATTAACAATGTTTTTATCTGAAATACTATAAAAATACATACTTATATGATGTAGCGGGCCGGGGTGGTTGTCTTGACCACGTTTCGGCAAAGTCGCATTTGCCACCTTCAGGTCTTGTCGGATAACTTTCTGCTGGTGCTTCTTGTAATACGACTGTTGAAGTTCTTTTCCGCTGGAGCTATATATACTTCTTGACCGTTCCGTGTGGTTGCGTTTTGTTGATTTCGGGCTCGGTTGCGTATGACGGGAGCGGCTGTGGCTGAAACGTTCTGATTTGGTTGAGGTGGTTTTGTGTTTGCTTGTTGGTTTAATGGTTTCTGTGGTATGTTTGTTTTTTGACGAGAACCGGTTTCCAAGCGGATGGTAGTCTTTGGGTGTCATCACGAGAATTTAGGTTTCTTGGGTGATTCTTGATTTCTATAGCTTCCCTTATTATTCTTGATTTCAGGTGTCCTATGTTGGACAGCACTTTGGTGTTTTCGAAAGCAATTTTGTGGGATGATGTGATTACGTGTTGTGCCAGTGATGAAGTCTTCTCGTTTTTTCGTACGGCATTTTCGTGCTCTTCTTTTCTCACATTGACTCGTCTGTTTGTTTGATCTATACATGTTTGATCGTAGTCCTGGCAAGCAATTTCGTAGGCACCTTGATTTTCCAGGGGTATCCTTGTTTTGGGATTTCGTAGAATGGAGCTGATCTTTCTGTTGGTTGTGAATGTTGTTTCCACATTGTCTCTTCGTAGAATTCTAGAAATTCTGTGTGTTGTTCCTTTGACGTATGGCAAATGGGCTTTGGATGTAGGTTTTTCTTTTTCATCCTGTGGCTAATAAGCCCGGCTGGGTTTAAGTGTATCATTGATGGTTTGATTCTTGAAGCCATTTTGTCGCAGGGCTTTTCGAACTTTCTTCATTTCTTGGTCTATGCTTTCTGAGTCTGCAAGTCTTTGAGAACGGGTGACTCCGTGTTGAGATACCGGTCTGTATGAGTGGGTTTCCGGTATACCGTGTGGCCCAGGTTTTTGTCCGATTCCTTTTCGACCAAAACATCCAGGAACGGTAGTTGGTTTACTAATTCCATTTCCATCGTGCATTTGATTTTTGGATGGAACTATTTAGATGGTCCACGAAGTTCTTAAGGTGTGCCTTTCCGTGTTGCCAAATAACGAAGGTGTCGTCCACATATCGTAGTCAGAGTATGGGTTAGTGTACTGCTGTTTCTAGTGCTTTTTGTTCTAGGTTTTCCATGAATAGATTCGCTATGACTGGGGATAGCGGACAGCCCATTGGTGCGCCTTCTATTTGCTTGTACCATTGGTTGTTGTGCAGAAAATACGTGTTCTTGAGGCAGTGTTTTGTCAATTCCATTATATGGGCTGGTGGATCATATTTTTGTTTGATAATGCCCAGAGATTCTTCTATGGGAACGTTGATAAACAGTGACACCACATCAAAACTTACTAGTAACCAGTCTGGCTGTACTTTTTCCATCCTCGGTAACTCGACGAAATGACTTGCGTTCTTAACGTACGATGCGGCTTCTTCGGTGTGAGGGTGTAGATGTTTTGCCAGGTATCTTTCCAGCTGTTGTAGGGGGGATCCTATTGAACTGATAATTGGCCTGAGACGTGGTCCTGGTTTCTGTACTTTTGGTAGCCCTTAGAGTTTCGGATATCTGGATGATTTCTCCCTGGGTATCAGCTGTCGTTGTATGTCTTCGGCGATAGAGCTCTGTTTGATCTTGTTTTTTGTAGTTCTCTCTAGGTATGTGGTAGAATCCGTGGTGATGGGCAGGTAGGCTGGATTTTGTAGTAGAGAATTTATCTTGAAGTTGTATTCAGTAGTGCCGCAACAGCAGTTATGGATATATACAGTGCTTTCGTAAAGTAGGGGATAAATTCGATAAAACATTTTAGGTGGGTTTTCACAGAAAATCGCATTTTATACATTCACACCAATCAGATTTGAGCATTTTTGACTTATCCACCAATCAAACCTTGATTTTTTAGAAATCCCTGTAGCCGTGGTGATTTCCAAGAACCACTAGTGGTGATTTACGGAAATCACTACGGTGCGTGATTTCTGGAAATCACGTGCTAATACAGTAAAGTGAAAGAAAAATGCTTAATCAAATTTAATTTTTAAATGAATTACAATGAAACACACAATTATTGTATATAATTTGTTTGTTTTCTCGAGTTCGAGACATTGCAGTTGAGGGACTAAGTAATTCTTTAATTGGATGACCATTACTAGCACCACTATCTTCGTTATGTTCTACTTCAACATTATCCTCTTCTCCTTCAACATTATCCTCTTCTCCTCGGAGCTTTAATACCAGTTGTTCGTGGTGCATGTTATCAAGTTGTACATAAGGTTTAATAGAACTGATACTGGAATGTCCACTCATTTTTATTAGCTGGGTTTCGCCTACCCCTTTTTTAGCTAACTGGGATATTGCCGTAGATCTCAAAGAATGGTTTGAAATTTTTACGGATTTTGTGTCGAGTCCTATAGATTCAGCTGCTGATTTCAACCATTTTGACATTTCATTTTGCCCCACTGGACAATTTTTATACCATCCCTTAGAATGATCTAGGTTCCATCCAGGATTTGGTGTCAGAAACAATCTATTTGTGGTAAAATGCAATGGCCTTTTAGAAATCATTTTCTTAAACAACCTAAAAAAAAAGACAAATGATATTTATACAATGTATTTTAGTACATCAGATCAATTTTTTACCTCACCGGACAGGCATCAGGGTTTACTGTATTTGATGTCAGGAATTTACTTTCGCTAAGTTTCTTAGCACCTCCTTATTCTGTCTTACTGAATAAAGGATTATATTCAAGACGTTTAGTTGGCTTTCCTGAGTTGTCAGTTTCTTCTCTAAAGTAGTGCACATAAGAGGACGCTCCTTCACCTCCTCGCCAACACAACTCATAGGCTGCTATGTAAAAGAACTTTTTTTGTAGACCAATGGGTGAATCTTCGTTCCAAAGGTTTTTAATTTTCTGATATTCGCATTCTGTTAATGATACTGAGCTGCGTTTTCGTTTTTCTAAACTGCCCTGTAACTCTCTTCGTTTAGCATCTCTTGCCTGCCTGGCACGGAGAAATTTTATATCGTTGAATACATCCAATTTATTTCCGTAATCTTTGTAATACATTTCTTCCAACTGTTTAGCAGTACTGTTCCATATTACTTTCACTACAGCTTCTTTATAGTCGGTTCCATCTACCTTGCGCATATTAAACGCCCAATCTTTCATTGTAGCCGCTATTTCTTCAATAGGTGTCGATGAATCAAGCTTACAACCCCTTTCCATGCAAAACACAGTGAACTGTTTCCATACATACGCCTTAGATCGTATAGTATTTTTGGGTGTTATTCCCGCAATTGCACTATCAATTTCGTCACTCGACTTGTTGGAAAATCGTGATTCACTGTTTGACAAATCCATTTTTACTTAATTAATGTTTTTTTCACTTTTACGTGGTTTTCACACAATATTGAATTGTTACATGTCATTTGAGAAAATTTTGCCTGAATGTTTGATTTTGTTTCATTTGTATCCATAGTTACAAGCAGACATGTCTTGATTTATATTAAATTCTGAATTTTTATATTTTTAAATGTCATCTTCCATGAACATAAAATGCGATTTTTTATCCGAATCTATTTCGTGATGGTTTTGATTTCCTATGGAAATTTATCTTCTGGAATGTTTCGTTCTTTATTGCATTATTGCAATCTTTATAGCAATAAAGAACTCGACAGTCCAGAAGAAATTTCCGGAAATCAAAACCACCACTTAATAGATTATGTATGAAAACCCCATGCATATTAGAATATTAATAGATTAAAAATATTGCTAATGTGTACAATACTGTTTCCAGGTATACACGCAACGTACCGCAGGTCGTTTAAGAATATTTGAGGAACAAGCATTTCATCCCTTAAAACACACATTCTAAAATGTTTGACACTGAAATCACAATTGCAAAGCGCTGGTAGTATGGGAGTATGGTGATCTCATAGAACATGAAAAATATTGACGTTAAAATATACTACCATACGCATACAGACAGTTTCAGTGTGTGAAAATTAAAGCGATTAAAGTGATTCGCTTATTTTGTCATGATTTAATTAGCATCGTCCAATTTCCGCTATTAAAACATAAAACGGAAGTTGGGAAATAATCCCCTAGAAGTGAAAATGTGTACTGGTCAGTAAACATAAAACATGGTATATAGGTCACCGTTTACTTAATTTAATACAGGCGGGCTGCAGTAGACCTATGTATATTACTAAACACTTTGAACTCACCAAAAGAAACTAAACTAATAGTTTTGATTTTTCAAGGGTTACCATTTCATCTTTATTCACTTAAAATCTAAACCTCTGCGAAACAATGAATAATTTTTTATAATGAACCTCCAATATTATATTAAATCAACCATTTTTATGTAATATAACTTTTGCTATAATAGACTAACCGTTTTATAATGATATTTCAGTGACATTCCCATTATACTTTTTAAATCTAGAAATTCCAATGAAAATAAAAGCAGAATTTTGCTATTATCTAGGAACAAAACGATTCCAAATTTCATTTTAACGCCTGGTTATTCCGCAAATTCAATTCACGTTAAACTTTATATTATTGAAAAGTGCACGCAAATTAGGATTTTAATAGAAATAAGAATTGTGTTGATTATTTTCATCTAAATATTACAAGGAATCCACACTACGATGTATTTTTAAGTTTTGTTATGTGATACATACGTTTAATGTGTACAATATCTACTGTTTTCACTTACTTCCTCAAAGTGCTACTAAGGCCGTTCGATACTGTTTGACGAACGAACATTTCATTCCTTAAAACACACGTTCGTAATACTTACATTAAAATCATAATTTGAAAAGTACTTATCATGTGTGAATATTGTGATATGATGGAACGTTAAAATACTGACACCAAAATATTCTGACATACATATGTAGATAGTTAAAAGTGTGGGAAAGTTACAGCGCACTGATTCGCTAATTTTGTTATGAATACTTAATTAATGTCGTCCAATTTCCGCAATTAAAACATTAAACGGACGCCGGGTAATAACCCCTTATGCACAGCAGAAGTGAAAATTGCCTGCAAACGTAAGGCATAGCATACGTTACCGTTTAGTTGAATACATATAGACTGCAACAAATTTGAGCCTAGTAAAATTAATCTGTTTTAGTAGAAATTATAAAAAATGAGCAAATCATTAATTTTTATTTGAATTTTTAAATTTTGCAAGTTTATTCACATTTTTTTTTAATTCTACGCATCCGTAAAACTTTTTGAAGCAAGTCATTCGGTTAAAGATTCTATAATAAATCTCCACATACTAAATCAACCATTTTTATGTATTTTATAATGGTCTTTTCATGACATTTCCTACGAAAAAATATCTAAAAAATTGCAACAAAAATAAAAGCAGACTTTCACTATTAACTGTCCTTTACGATTGATATTCCGTTTTATTAAAGTGAAAAAGCAAACCACTGTATGATAGCTTTGATAGACTATTTGGTTTCTGACAAATTTATTCGTTTCAACCTTAAGACGTTTACTTTAAAACCTTCTACTTATCTTATTCCACTAGCTACTACGCAAATTTACTTTTTGGTTAAACAAAGAATCGATCGATAATCTATTTCTTTCCACATTTAAAAAATCTTGTAGGAATCTCTTGATGCATGAAAATAATATCCTGCTTCCCATACACAGTTAATAAGTACAATCAGAACTTTAAAGTATCAATTTCTAGTAATAAACGAACAAGAGGAAAAAGAAATGTTAATGCGGAATACTAACATCAGAATACACCAAAAGTAAATATACCTTAATTATAGTGAAAGGCTAAATATTTTTTAGTTTTATTATAATAAAAATTATAGAGTAAAATACGCATACAATCAAGTTTAGATGGTAATTATCATTGCCGAATTAATCTGAATTAATTAGCAAAGAAGCAAATGCTCCAGGAACCAATTGTCAGAAGAGCCCAAAAACGGTTAAAAGTATAAAATAATACTTATCGAAGTAACAGATATGTACCTAATTTCAAATAATAAATATCAAGAATTTATATAAATGTTGTTACGGACCAAACGAGCTTTTTCGTCCACCCGCAACAGGAAAGGTAAAAAAGGCCTTCCGCTTACCTCAGAGGAGTAGAGGGGTGGTTCACGAGAAACGCTTACGAAAGGGAAATCGTACCTAGTTGTGTACAGAGTAAGTCAAAATTAGCGGGAGTCACCTTCCAAATCACAGCTGATTGCAGGTTCTCGTGGAAGGTCGAGAAGCCAGCAGCTTACGGGAATAGAACTCACCTTGATTTTGCCTCCTCCTGTATATAAAGCTTACAACGTTCTGCACACAATACAATAAAACTACACAGAAATAAAAGATATGGTGAATTTGAAGACAAATGTAATTCTACCGCTGTTTGAAATTGGTAATACACAGAGTATAAGAAAAATATCCAAAACGGTAATAATTGTAGTTAAACACAGAGGGAAGGCTGGACGTTCAAATGGGATAGGCTGGCCGCCAGTGGCTTGCGACATTTACTTTAATTAACAGATCTACGCAGCCAGTGACGTTCGAGTTTACAGAAATTAATTAACTTTAATCTAAACGAATAATGAACCACTGGGCAATGAAATTATCTTTACAAAAAGCTGACACTCTGCTAATATATTTAATCACAGACAAGTCTAAGATTCTTTTACCTAAGGTAAAGAAAACGAAACGATAAATTCACTTAGCAGAAGAAAACAGTTAACAATCCGGTTTCCAAAAATCACGTCCGTCCATTTGCAGAGGCAAGCGTCCACTAACTTCCCCCGGCCGCAAAAACTCCCACCCAACGAAATTGTTCTAGAACAATCTTCTTGCACGTGTGCCTTCCGGCGCACAAGCGAAGAGCTCCAAGAACTGCCTTTTGTCGGCAAATCCAGAACACAAGTACATCAAACGGAACAGATGGGAATTTTCTAAGGCTAAGCGGCAAAACTCAAACGAACGAATCTTCGAATGTTACAATTCATTAATTTGATGAAATTAATTTCTATTTTGTTCTTGACAACCTGCTATCAATATGGCCGTCCACTGACTGTGTGAATGAAATTAATTAAGACTGAAAAAGGGAATTTCCGAGACTCAGATTCAGGGGATTCCCTGTGTTATACAGTTTGTTATACGTCCCAGCCAGCGACCGCAGCGCTCATTAAACAGATAGAGATCGTTGTGAGGGGTGGATGCTATTTGTCTAATGACAGCCGAAAGGACGTTAGTGCGGGAAATAGATTTTAATGAGCTTACAGCTAAACTTTCATCAGGCAAAGCTCGAAACCGAAACTTTATTAAGGATTTATTTTATTTATATTCATAGTTATATTATTTAAGATTATTTTTTGTTTCATATGCGATGCAACTTCGCTAATTCGGATACGCGTTAACTTGGACACTCCAGGAATTCGGACACTGCTAAACTTCGAACAGTTTTACGCTGTTTAACTCTATAATCCGGACACATTTGAGAATTGTTTAAAAATGTATTTAAAGTACGTAAAAATTTTAGATGAGCCAAATTCACCACAAAAATGGGATATTGTAGTACATAAGGCTCCCTCTCATATATACATAATAACAGAGGCAATGGTTCAGACTGTCATACGAAATATGAAAGTGGTTTAGGGAAAAAAACATTTTTTAATAATAGAAAAAATCAAGTAGAACGGCTGAATTCATGTGTTATATTTGTTCTTGAATTCTCTAAGTTAGAAATTAAGGCCGCTTCGATTTATAAATTTCATTTTAACAGCTATTTATTCCTCAAATTCAGTTCCGTTTATTGAAAAACCAATGCAAATTAGAATATTAAGTGATTAAAAATGTTGTTAATGTATAATTGTATACCATACTGTTTCTACGTACACACGCAAAGCACCGCATGCCGTTTAAGAATATTTGAGCAACGACGATTTCATCCCTTAAAACACACATTCTAAAATGTTCGTTATACTTTCACACTGAAACCACAATTTCCGAAGTGTACAAGAACTTCTGAATCTGAATTAGTAAATAGAAATTTAAATCCCACGCAAATGTTGAATTATATTCATCTACAAATTAGTGCTGAGGAAGTTTTTAATTGGGCAATTGAACACAGTGAAAATACAGATCAAGATTGAATTCAAACACTTCAAAAGTTGACGCTAATGCGATAAATACTACTAATTCCGAATATGAGTATGTTGAGAAGTCTTGTGTTAAAATCATGTACAATTATATACGGTTCCATCATTTTCTAAATGACTTCAATGAACAGAAGTAAATAGCATTCTACTGCAAGATGTTGTTTCATTGAGCAGATTGAAAGGAAAACCCAGTATACATTTTTTCGAAAGCACTAAATAGCAAAACATTAGTTATTATATTGAACAAAATAAAAATTCTGTATGAGTATAGTCTTATTATTTGTATATAAAGATAAATAGAATTCATTTAAAATATCTCTCCTGCTTTATTTGTATAGTGTTTTCAAATGTCTCTCTATAATTCGTAAACATTCGCAAATCCGGATGGGTGGAAAGTTATACTTTATATTATATTATATTTTAATTTTATATTATGATTTTATTATTATAATTATTTTTGTACATATATTAGTTGGTAATTTTATTATTTTCTATATAATTTAATGTTAATGATTAAGCAACACCGTTTTCAATTACAATACGATTATATTATAATCTTGTATACCTAAATTATCGAAATTATGGGCCCTGTCACCAGTATTGCTTCAGGGCCCCCGATTCATTAATACGGCATTGGTAATTATCCACAACAGTTACTACAAAAGGTGCTCTGACAAAGTTTACATGTGAAATACTAATAAAATAAATTATTGTTGGACAAAATTTCTCTCAGTTGTCCCTCTGTACCTCATTATAATTATAAATGTTAATTGTGCGCTTTCAATGCGATTTCGAGAAGCTTATGTACATGGTATTTCAGAACAAAGTGCTCCCGTTTGTTATCAAATTCTAAGACTGATAACACCCACCCAAATTCTAAAATTACTTTACTCTTTACTAGTGTGAAAGCTGTATATTATCTTTAGAAACTAAAAATTAAAGTTATATTTATGCGTAATTACTCTTCAGGTTTCTAATATTAATTAAAATTTAATAATTTCATAATTAAACAACAGAGACGTTGAAAATTTCGTTTTTAATTAAAACCTTTAATTAAATATTTAACTGCCTTATATGCCCTAAAAATGAATCCACTTCATATCAAACTACCTTCAGACCCACATCTACAAGGTGTTGCAGATTCCGTATCATATAAGTCAACCGTTACAGTAAATAACATTTGGAATGTTCTGTATATCATACTCAAACATTATAATATATTCTTACCACAAATGGAAATTCAATACACAATGCATTCGAAAAGAAATTTAATGAAAGCTTCTGCGAATGCGCTAATAAACCCACTTAAAACAGTACTGACTCCATACATCTACTGCTCCAATTTGCCACAATTCTCATAGTTCGAATTGAAAGAAATGTTTTCACCATCACTGTAATCATTTACTCCATCTTCACAATTATGCATTGGTTTCACTTTCAAAACAATTGCACTTTCAATCAATATTCATTTAGGTTTGTGGCTCCCATTATTTGAAATTGAACTTTTCTCTTTATATTTAGAGCAGAATTACTTTAAAATAATAAAATCATCAATTTTAAAATTGATAACCATGAGAAATGATAGCTCAACAGATTAATTTGCAATAAATTGATCATATATTCATAGTGTACTGTCGCGTTTTAGATTTCAATTGACGTAATGAATTGCAAAATATTGCTGATCACGTTTTCCCGTATCAAATTTAAAGAGGACAGATGTTAAATTGATCAAAGTAGTTGAATGAGTGGAATTTCCAGTGCAAAAGCCAATCAAGGAAGACAACCGCAAAAACTAACTATGTTGCAGTTTTTTCTTCTATCAATTGGTCTAGATCATAGATAAAGACTCGCCAAGTATTTATTAATTAATAATTGCATAATCGCGCCGAAGAAACCTCTAATGGTGCGTTGTAAATTGAATTGTTACAAGACTAAAAGACTTTTCTTTTACAACATAGTTACGCCATTTTAAATACTATTAAAACTATAATTTTGATGATTTAGAACCTTCGCATTTCGGAATTCATACATGAATACGGATGGAAGAACAACCTGGAGTAACCGTTTGGACACCTAAAATCCGAGCGGTGCAGTGTAAAATTACACCTAATGGAAATTTGGAAAAATACGAAGAGGACAAAACAATACGTGGTAAGTAAAAAAAAAAGAAAACAAAATCAAACACAGATACAAAATAAAATCGAAATATGACAAATAAGACAACCAAAAAGAAGCCGAAGAGTTATTTTCGTAATAATAGTAACTGTTAATGGAAGAATGCAACAATTATTTAATATTTTTTTTTAATTTGCTTTGGTAATTATGTTACAAATTTAAGCGTTTATCTGTACCTAGAACATTTGTTTATGAAAAATATAGATGTATGTGCTCAAGGAAATCAAGACTGCCAACTTGTCTCCGTATACAAACTAGATCTAAATTACGCAACATGAGACTGGACGTGTTCATAGTTTATTACATACCTTTATACTATTTGTAATTCTATTCGCTGCATTCGTTCTGGGTAAAAAATTGAAATAGGAAATATTACACAGAACATTGGTACAATTCTTCTCGAATGATTTTTAAATCTCAGGAAGTTAGGTACACATTAACCTAGCACAATAACTACAATAAACTTTAAACCGACATTTAGAATCTTCTCTTTACTCTACCCAGATTTTCTCACGTAATTTCGAATAATAATTGGCGGAAGTAGTTTACAATTTAAGCCATGTTCAATTTACTTGTTAAGTTTGAATGGTCAGAATAACAATCTCCAAACGAGCAGCCACGTTCGTGAAGGAATGTCACAGAACCAACAAAAATGCGTAACCCCCATCAAGATAGTAAATATTTATTATTGCAAGGAAAGTTCTCATGCGGCGAGCAAAAATTAAAATTTAAACAGCGAGCAACTTTAAAAATCCTTTGTCGGGCACAGCATTCTAAGAAACAAGAATTGCTAGTCAGCCTATAGTCTAGACCATGCAACAACCTCGGGTTAAGAATCCAAAAAGTTAAATCGCCGCTTAAATTGTTCTCGCGAAGAAATATAGCTCAGGTCTCCATCTTTTATGGTCTGGAGGCTGTATAATTACAGTTCCTAAATTAAGCCAAATCGCTTTGCGTTCTGCAGCGGTGGCATAATGCGTTTTGTTGCCTAATTGAAGTTTTTAACCCTCTAGAAGAGGAACAGGTTATTATACTATAAGTAGGAAACAATTACACTGGTAAACACAAATCAACTTTTTTTATGACATGGATAAAACATGGTATGTTATGTAAAATTTCACCAGAAAGTAGAAAATGACTTTGGATTTTCTCTATCACCCACACTTTATTTGCTACAAAGTGTTGTGCGTTATACGGAAATATTTCAATATCGGTATGTTCTTAATGTTGCACTTTCTTCAAAATGTTGTTGCGGATGTTTTACGGCGATATTTTTCAGTCTCTGAGACATCACGGATTAATATCCAGCAGTAATCAGCAAGCAAACTAGGACTCCATTTGTCTGGGTATCGCTTTTCCATGGTTGCCACGTCTCGGTGGAACCGTTCTCCATGTTCGTCGCTACGGCACCCAAATTTTCTGGAAAGAAATCGAGATGAGCATCCAGAAAATGAATTTTTAAAGACATGTTACATCCCACTTCTCTGTAAGTCAGTCACAAGATCTTTGTAATTTTCGGCTTTAACATTTCCAAGGAAATTGGTCACAACTGTTGTATAAGCTCTCCATGCTCTTAGTTCAACTTCATTCAGCAAGTTGTCAAATTCGTCATCTTTCATTACTTCTCGTATTTGTGGTCCCACAAATATGCCCTCTTTAATTTTAGCTTTCCTAAGCCTCGAAAATTTCTGTTTCAGATACAAGAACCCTCTAATTGTTTTGAATTTTATAATAATAGCATGCCCTTCTGTATGCGCCCTCTAGTCACATCTTGGGAGACACAACCTCATTCTGTTTTCCTGTCGTAAATCTTCCGATAAGTTAAACAGTTACTACAGCAATTTCTTAAATATATTGAGTGTTACGTCACACCGCTAATCCTTCCATCCTAACCCTGTATTGCTTGCTAATCGTCGTTAACCCGACTCTCTTCTAATAATCTATGAACGAGGTTTGGTAATTTAATTCCTGACTCACGTTGCAACACTGGAGCCACTTGAAATTAAAACAAAAATAAAGCAGCTTACAATAGTTTTATCAAAAAAGGGTGGTCAACCCAAAATCCAACTGGGGTTAGTTTCTGTTCAGGACGCTAACGCATAAATCGTCTTTCTCTCAGTCGTTAAGGAGCAACAAATAAATATTGAGTTTGCTTCGTTTAAATTGTTTAATCATTTTAAGGTTAGACGTGTAGATGTTCAATATAACGCTAAAACCGGAAGTCCGTTAATCTTGAAAAACAGATTGGGGCGTAAGAGTTCGTAAAATTGTGGCAAGAGATTGGCGAATTACCCTAAAACAATTACCCCTAAAAATACTGGCAGATGAGTCAAACATCAATAAGGAAACACGATTCGACGAATGTTATACAAAAATTTGGGAGAAGGAAAGATCTACAAAATTGATCCCTCACGCATCCCTGCATCTTAGTAATAAGAAAAAACAAGAAACATGCAGTGGATTGGAAAATCATCAGTAGGCCCAAAAAGTTTCATTTGCAAAATCGAAAATTAAAACTATGCTGCTAACCTTCGTCAATAAACATAGTGTGATTCATAAAGAATTTGTGCCTGAAGGATAAACAGTAAATAGTGCATTCTAGGTTGATGTAACGAACCAATTATTCCAGTGAATTTCTCGAGTACAACCGCAAAAAAACATACCTAGTTAGTTCTTGTCGCATGATAATGCACTTGCACATTCTGCACTGATTGTGTAATCATTTCTCATAAAACACGGCGTTGTTGTGTTCGGTCACCCACCCTATTTACCTGACTTGCACCAGCAGATTTCTTCTCTTTCGTAAAGTGAAAACCGTTCTCAAAGAAAAACTATTTCAGCCTATAGACGAAGACATTAAGAAAAATGTAACCAGCCTATTTTAAAGCGCTTTTCTCCGGCTTCTTTATCAACTGCTTCCAAAAACTTTTAGAGCATTGCATTAAACGTATTAAAGTAAATACTTTGAATAAATATTAAATATTTTAGGTGCTGCTTAAATTGTATTTCATTGTATTGCGCCTGTCCGGAAATTAAATTGCCAAACCTTCTATAGGTACGTCTTTTCCGGAATCAATTTAAGCTTATATATTCTATCAATCCCTCTATCTTTTATTATTGTAAGTTCTAGTTTTGATTCACCTTTTCACTCGCCATTCCAACTCACTAGGAGTTTATTCAGTCAATAGTTTCTAGTCTCCTTAGTGTTTCAGTCCAAAAATCATATATCGTTTTTCCTTCTCTAGGCCTATTCTACCACCCCTTACTTCCCCTTCCTAGTCTAATGTTCTGCCAGTCCCCTCTAACCAACCCATTCTTATTTGTTTAGTACTAAATGTTCTTGTAAAGAATACCTTATACCTTCTTCTATCTTAGCGACTCTGTTGTTCTACTGTTATTTCAGCTTTTCAGATCCAATAAGCCATAATTATTCTATTGCATCTTCTTCTCTAAAGTTAATAGTGCCTTCTCCCACCAGTTGGTTCGTTTTCTCTACTGCCCTATATATTTAGCTACGGTTTCTTGTTATCAATATCACTTATGTTCTTGTCTTTCCTTTATTTTTCTGACAATGCCTTGTGCCTTACCTTTCCACGTTCTTCTGCACTTTCCTCTTGGACAACGTCTTGTAACCGCCATTTTCATTGTTATTTTGTAAATTCTAGCAAGGATTCTGTGTTAAATGTCACCCCAAAAATGCTACTGGCAAATATAAAAAAAAAATGTTATTGGCAAATAACTCCAAACGATACACAAATATAAACTAATTTACGAAGAAATACCTCTCTGCACAAGCATGTAAAACAAAATAGTAATAAACAAATTGTTCCAGACAAATATTCTATCATAAAGTAGATTCAGAAACAATCCCCAGGTTAACCAGCCATGGAAAGTACTTTAATATATAATATCACGGTAATAAAAAAAAACAGAGATTTTGAAGCACATCTTGTTTCACGAAATTGGATTGCAATGTTCTAACTCTCTTACTTATTGTTAGTTTGATAATAGATGTGTCTACCACTATAATATGAGGCAGAGTTAAATGCAAATCTTAAAAGTGCCATAAAAACTGTACCGAATGGAACTTTACCTTACAAGTTGGCAGAAATATTATTTTTGAGATATAGAATGGCCTTGATAGTGACATATTATAGCAACAAATGAAAATGTTGACATAACCACAGCACTAGCATTGCACCAGGAAGAAGCAACGTTTTGTTATTCGTTTCTTGCACGGTTAAGGTGTGAAAACCATTGATATCCATCATAGAATCAAGCTATAATATAGAATTTGATGTTTATCACTCCAACAAGTGTATGAATGGAGCCACAAGTTCAAAAACGAGGTGATTTCCATGGCTGATTCTCCCCGACCTGATCAAGCAGACCGAGTTGTGACGCCTGAATCAAAAGCGGCAGCAACCTGGATGAAAGAAAATCGTCGGGATATCCTTGACGAAATCGCTGAAGAATATGAGCCATGGTTCTGTATATCACATTATGCATGACATCCTCCAGTTCCATAAACAAGGTGGTTGCCAAAGCAATTGACTCCAGAGTTGAAACCGAACGAGATGACTTTCTAGCAAGGATTGTGTGTCGGGATGAGTCCTGGGTACATTATCATTAACCCGAAACCAAAAGAACAAGCAAAGAATGGATTCACACCTCTTCGCCAAAACCCAAAAAATTTCGCACACAACTGTCGGCAGGAAAGGTTGTGCGACTCATGCTTTTGGGGAGCAAGAAGGATAACTTTGGAGGGCTACATGCCTAATGGCAATTACTGTTGCTAATGTCACATACTCAGAGCTCCTGAAAAACCGTCTCGAGCCTGCCATCAGAACCGAAGGGCGCGAATTTCTGAGTTCTGGCATTCTTCTGCAGTAAGGCAGCGCGCGTCCACATACTGCACGTTCAACGCCTGCAACCATCCTAGATTTGAAGTTTGAGTGTCTACCATATCCTCCTTATTCCCCTTACTCGACCACTCCACTTAAAGAGGCATTAGATGGGAAGAAATTTCAGAACAATGATGAAGTGATTTGGGGGGTGCATGAGTGGTAGTGCACGCAACCGAAAGAATTGTCTTCTTCGGGTTTTCAAGTGCTTCAAGTACGATGGTGGACGTGCATAGAACGCAATGGAGACTACGTCGAAAAATGGTATTGCTTCAATAAATTTTATTTAACAACGTTCATTTGACTCTGCTTCGTATAATATTAATTAATTTCGATTTTAAAACCTTCAAATCCACTACTTACGGCATGATTAGTTAGTATTAAGTACTGACAGCAGAAAACCCGAATCCAATTTTTTTACCGATGTATTTTCTGTTAATGTTTTACAGTTCGTCTAATTTTATTTGGTTTACTATTTAATGACAACATAAAAATCAAGAAAACGGTCTTAAACATTTTAATTCAGTTCCGCATTTATTACGGTTGTTAATAATTGAAATTTATACATTGCAGATTCAAAATATCTCTTGATGTTGTAAAACGAAAAGGATTTGCTATTTGGAATGTCTTCCTATTGTGGCACTAGAGAGCTATTTCCTTCTTTGTCGTGGTTGGATTAGATGGTTGGCGTTTACCGCTTCTAACACTGTTCATCATTTCTGAAAGATCATAATTTTATTTAATTTACACCATACAGAAGAAACCTGTCTGTTGTGCCCGTTTTAACGCTGCCTTTTATAACAAACTCCAGTCGTAACATTGGGTTTATGACGTCACTAATCCAACCCACTCTCACCCACGATTGCAGCATAACTGCATATAAAGTTGTTAATGTACAAGCAATTTTAATTCCCTGAGTTGTATTTAGGTGCAGTATTTATTCATTTTAT
Source organism: Limonius californicus (assembly GCA_014611495.1). Classification (NCBI taxonomy): domain Eukaryota; kingdom Metazoa; phylum Arthropoda; class Insecta; order Coleoptera; family Elateridae; genus Limonius; species Limonius californicus. The sequence goes on from JABXWE010017775.1 coordinate 24,679, forward strand.
TTACTAAAAATACATAAATTATTTAACTCGTTTACATTTCTAAAGCGGAAAATTAATCTTTGATCACACCGTCCAAGAAATTTGTACGTTCGCTTCTCCCTCAAGAGTACCTTTCAAATGTTTGCTTTTAAATACCTTTTAAGCTGTCGGGTTTGGGAACCGAGAAATACCCAGCGTTGTACACAATTAACGAGACGAGTGCAAATCTCCGGAGTAAACAGAATTTTCGTAGCCAAACTGGTAAAAATTTGTTGATTAGAGGAACCGCCATTTCAAAAACGACAACGTACCTACTTGAAACTTCTTCGTCGCTAATTTGCGTACAGGTGAAATGAAAATTCAAAACAACGATATTTTTAGATCTTTTCCAAATATTTAAATTTAACAACAGCAAGCCTTTTTAAATACACACTAAATATTTTGCGTCAATGTTATGATGAAAACAAGAGAGAGTTAAAAAGGATCAAAACGCTTTCGTATATTTTAGGTGGAATTGAAACAATATGAAAAAGGAATGGTCCAAATACAGAAGTAGAAATACCTCATCTGTCACAACAGATAAAATTTGATTTAACTGTGGTTATTCGCATAAAAGTTATACAGTTTTCTTGGGCCTATTTTAAGTGAAAATTGTCAGACCAGCATTTTGTGCAGGGGCTGGCCTTTGTTAACAATTGAGAAACTACTGCAAAATTCTATGTCTCAAATATTGGACAGTAGAGAACCTTAAAGAAGAAATTCTATAGAAGACGAGCGCAAGTCAGGAAAACATCACTCGTGTTGAGAAAATGGTTGTGTCTAATCGCCAAGCTAAAGTGTTAGAAATAACTGATTCTTTTGGTACAGTTAAACGAATTCTGCAGAATCATCTTTAGTTGTCAAAAGTGTATGCAAGGTAAATAAACCCGCTTGGAAAATAATATATATATAATAAAATTATATTCCGCAGTTTTAGTACTTCATGACGACGTCTCCTCCCACAAGTCCAATATTTCAACTGCCTCCGTTCGTGAATGTGATTTTGCCGAGGTCAGCCACCGCCTAGCCCTGACTTAACCCCGAGTGGTTTTATTTACAAAAAATCTATAAAAGACTTACAGTGGTAAAAGTGTTCTGGACACAGAAGTAAATGATAAGCAAAACTTTGTTTTCAGAACGTCTGAAGTGATTGAAATAGAATTTTGTAAGTTTTAATGGAATTATATAAATACGAATACGAATAATTCGTTACTCTGCTATTTCTGTAAAATATAGTTATGCTAGAAATCCTACGAACTTTCCTCGTAGTTTTACATCTTCTAGTTTTATATATATATATATATATATATACATATTTTATATTGGTGTGATTAGCTTCCAGGAATTCTTCCGCGTGGCAACTTCTTGGTTCTGGGACGGACCGGGGTGGTTGTCTTGACGACGTTTCGGCAAAGTCACATTTTCCATCTTCAGGTCTTGTCGGATAACTTTCTGCTATATTATATACATATATATATATATATATATATATATATATTGATGTGTTACAACATGCTCTAATTGAGATATCTTAACATACTGCTAATTCTAATAAAGCTTATTTAAGTATAAAATGAACTGTTTAATCACATTTAATTCAAATACGTGGTAAATGTTAGCTTCCGATCCAGGAATTTGGTCATTCGTTTCTGTGTAACTTGAGTTCCAGGTTTCAAAACTGGTTGTTTTGTTGATCTTCACCTTTGGGAAAGCATAGAGGATACTTTTCAAACTTATCTGTGCATTCTTAAGCTGTACTTTCACAAATATTAGTAAAAATAATGGTTTTGACAGATAGATATAATAATGTTAATTTGTGAATGTAATACTTTTCTTTAGAGAAAAATATGTTTGAAATAATGTTCTTATGTATGTGAGGAAGGTTTGCATTAATTTTTATTAACTTTGAATATGTTTATATTAATTTATTTAATTAATTGAAAATTTAATTGTCAACTTTCTTATGCTTAATTGGAAATAGGTCGTTTGGGGTATCAACTTTGAGGAAATTTGCAAGGAACATTTTGGTGTTTTCCTTTTTATGTAACTTTAATAATAAGAAAGTTATAGTAGTTTACCGAAATTTGTAATTATTTTAGTTAATTTAGATATACAATTTGATTGGTGGAACCCTTTGGGGTTGACATAAAAAGTTGAAAGTTTTATTCCGTATCATATCAACGGAAAAAATTTTGTGAAAATCTTTTGTTCAAAAAACAAGTTAGTTGCATTTTATCTGTTGAGCTGGAAGCATGTCTTCTTGCAGCTAAAATTATTATATTTTGTTAGAGTTTGCGTTATTAAGTGAATAAATGTTTGTTCCCCGTTTATCTTCGATATAGAATGTTGTTTTCCTCTGCGTATGTGAAATATTGAATTTTATCGAGAAAATTACGATATTTGGCAAGAATTAAAATATAAGCAAATGTCATTATTCTGCAAGAAATAAAGAAATAAATATTTTATTTACAACCAGTAAGGATAAAACAAGGAAGTTCATCGAAATAAAACGTCTCAAATTTAATTCTAAACTTATTAGTAACCAAGGGTTCATTAGTGTATTTAAATATTGTAAATTCAAGTGTCACTTCAGCTTGATCCAACAGACTGTTGACAATCGCACCGTAAAAATTGTGGTTCGATGATGACGTACTTAAGCCACATTCCCAGCCACCTTCGCAAAAATCTTAATGTTTTCGCGAGCGTGGGGGTTACTTTAGTTGGTTGCCGTGTACCACACACTACCCTATTTGGTAGCAAGGCTGTCCAGACTGCGAAACCTGCTGTTTTGATTTTACCACACCTGAGCTGAACTACTTGAATAAGTTCGAAGATAAGTTTCGATAAACTCGGTTAATGCGATTATTTACTGTGATAAAGTTGCCTTTAAGCGCTAGAGTAGACGCCTAAAACACCTTGAAGTAAATGGCTTTTAAAAAATTAAACTTACTGTTTGTTTCAGTTTCACTTTCTAAGCTGTCAATGTCGTTTACCGCCCACATTTTTGTTTGATTTTAGTTAACAGTTAGCTTGACCGTTCAAATACCTTTGCACTGACGGTAGGAATTTTCTGTTTTCTACGATATCTTAAAATTAGTGTCGTTTATAATGAACAGATAATTATTTTACATTTTGCTGATTACGAAACGTAAAGTTTCTAAAGTCAGTTTCACAACTGCTTAATTAAATAATTAACTTCACCGCAGGCCACCTCATCGCAGTCTTGCAGTTTACATTAGTAGCAAAATAAGTCTGCTGATATAAAATTTAAAGAAGGAGTGAAACCAGTATCATGAATACGTTACTTCTGTTCTGATATTACCCGCTGTGAAAACAGCTAAAGGTATTAGAAACTGTTATGTTCCTAGAAAATATTGATTATATTTCTAGATATGCTTCGGAATTCCTATCCGCTTTGTTTTTCTCCTAGTCGTGCAAAATTGTTAGAAAGTAAACCAATCATCCTACTGTTAGGCCAAAACACCTACTGAGCGTTGCAAATTGAAAATTAAATCCACCTCCAATTAATTATGAACTAGAATCGATAAACTTTTAGAGAATAGTTGCTAAACTACCGGTGCTCCGAAACTATTCAACTATCTTTAGTCTGCATAATTGTAATAACTTTGTAAAAGTTTCACATGGTTGTCAAATAACTAATATTATAAAAAAAGTTAAGCAAATGAGAAGAGCAGAAAAAATCCATTACCATGTGTTGTTGAAAAAATAAAATAAGCAACGTAAGAATCACTGTTTAAAGAGATATTTTTCTAAATCTCTGATTCCAACCGTTTTCTATTATTTCAGTGCTATTTTGAATTAACTTTTTTCTGCATATTTCCGAATACTATCATTATATTTAATAATGCACATGCAAAATGTAAAATATTGTGGTTGATTCAGTATATTTTTGAGGCAAATTGATTATATTTTACGAAAATTCTAATCACAAGTTTCCAGAGTATATTTATTGAAACTAGCTTTGCCTACAGTGATCCTAACCAAAATCGAAAAACAGAAAGTAGACACACTTAGTACTTAGTAAACTTGAACTAATTGGGAATTTGACTGCATTTTCATGAAGACTCAAGGCCTAGAAAGGTAATTAATAACGCTTTAAGAGGTGTTGACTCGAATATCTTTTCGGCGAAGGCATAATACCAATACCAATCTAATAATAAAATGCTTTAAAGAATATTTAATTAGTTGTTGCTAACATTTTCAGTTTTATACATGTTATTATTTAAAGCTACATACGGAAAAAAAATTATATTTAGTTTTTATTTCTACCAGAATCAAAATTGCAGCAACTGTAATTTTGCACACATTGTGTACAGGATGATTCACGGGAGAGCATGAACATAAGAATGGTGAGGCTCTACACCCCATGAAGGGGTATCCTTGCTCTAACACCTGGTTGTCCCGTACCTAATTGATGACACGTGGTTCTGAGGCGTGCATCACGCCGTAGACAACCGCAGTGTTACCCCTTGTAAATTCAAACGCAAGTACCCAAATATTTAAAGCGACTCCCGACTTTCCGCACCAGAACCCAGTACTCTGACCACTGGACCAGATTCCAAAAATAGACACCGAAAAATACATATCACAAGATACTGCTATATCTAAATATTTGCACAGTATTATAAATCGGAGTTGCCTGTTTGGTATGCTTGACAGTTTGAAAATCTTGAAAAACTTCTAAATTAATAAATTGTTGTACCTAGTATTTTATGATATTTGAAATACTCAAAACATAGATATTTATCACTAAAACTTTGTTTTCGTTCACACTTAGCTTTATTTAAAAATTTCCGATTTAGAATACCGCCAATAAAGATGTTTAATATAATTTCGATATCGCAGTATCATGGAATATAGATTTCGCGATGCCTGTTTTTTGGGACAGTACTCTCGTACTCTCCCATCAATCACCCGGTATATTTTCGAAGTTTTTAATTAAATAGATCAATGCCAACGTCTTTTATTTTAAAGAATAGAGAAGTTTTCGTGCAAAACGTTGAATTTGCCAATAAAAAGTAAAACTGCAATTGTTGATAATCAGAACTTTAAATACTGTATATTGTTCAATCAACTTCGTAACCAGAGAAAGTAGGACTCGGTGAATTTAATTTTTACCAGTCAGGGTTTTACTAACACAGGATGTTCTTAAAATATGGAGTCAAATCTTTACAGTGTGTTGGGGGAACCCAGTAAGCCAAAAACGTTCTATAAGCATCGGCACGCAAATGCTTTGGGAGTTTCGTGAGTCGATAAGTTAGGAGTCCTTATTTAATGTTTAAAACAATAGATTAACTCGGTGTTTTACCAGACACCGTAAGCCAATTACATGGCCTCCTGGAGAACCCGATTAAAACACGCTAGATTTTTATTTATGAAGCTACGCAAAAATATTATTTATGAACAAGTGGTTGAAACTGAAACATTCCCAGCATATTCAAGACGCATTTATATACATCCGAAACCCTCCAGGACTATTTAAAACAGTACGACATTCATTAATCCGACGAACAGAGGCCTCTAATTTCGCAGAAATTAACTATTTCAAACAATTATTGTAACTTGTGATTTTTTACTATTTCCCATATAATTTTTTAGTAAAGGATTTTTGAATGTATGTCACAGAATCTTTTTACTTTGTGGTCCTAAATACGCTATAAAAATTTGGTTTCATGTTTTAAGAATACCATGCATTTTAACAAAACAATATTTTAGAAGCCAGCTTGCAAACGCCACTACGTCCCGGAAAATGTGAAATTGAAAAAGCCAAGAAACACGTATAAGTCTAATTTTTGAATTAGACTTGTTGTAGAAGTTTGGCGATATTTTATGACTACACTATAGAGAAAAGATGACAAAAATCAGGACTGAAAAGATGTTATTACAATAATTATTATAACGTCAAACGTAAATTCAAAGGTACGGCAAAAAAAATAATTAATGCTATTGAAGCAAAATCTGAAGATGTCTTTTATAGACGTATAATAGGAACAACCTTTTCACTTAAGTGGATATAATTTCATGATAGCCAACGAAATATTTACGCTGACCAATATTTAAAATGGTATACCTTAGTGATAGGCGGATTCCGAAATCATTCGAAATATTAGATTATGCATGCCTCTCCGAGATGATAATCAATTACGATCATTTGTAATCTGTCTTGCTTTTCATATTACCTTTCCGTTTAAAACATTTAGTGGCTAAATTAGTCGTCGTGATTACGTTTATAAAGATATAAACTATTAATTAATTTGTTATGTTCATTTTAAGATGTGCCGCTTTATATGAATTGATTTCTTAATTTGTTTGCCGCTTAGTATTAATAACGTTATTTTAATTGCAGTCTTATTTTGGGTTACCATTTCTGTTTTGTCTTTCGAAGTTTGAGATATGTTAACAGTTTCATTTGTGTCAAAATTGCAGACTCTTGTATTTTCCACGCTCGACCTCGAACGCTTCCGAGAACTCACGCGTCCCCTTATTCTAGAATATTACATAGCATTTCGAATTATGATGCAATATCTTTTGGGGGAAGGTGCCGATTCCCATTGCGTTTTTACGTCAGTCAATCTTCCACCTTTCTTGAATCCGGTGTCTTCCCAAATTACATCTCCAGGGGAGGGCCGTAAATATATATAGCGAGTGCTGCAAGTGTCTGCTTGGGTTTTCGACGGGTATACCTGGTGTAATTTTCGTTTCGTTGTTTTACCATGGGGTTGAAAACAACACATCGACAATTGTCGGATATTAGTACGCTAGGATTTTAAACCCAAACAAAAGGCAATTCTTTGTGAATTGGCCAATAGCCGTTCGGCGGATGAATTTCGAAGCCCAGCACCGGTCCTGTTACTGCTACTATCGTTCAACGATTAACAACCTGTCGTTCAACATATTTTCCTGCATTTGGAAATCAACCCTCCGGGAATTGTGCCTGCCTTCACCGAACTTTAAGGTAAAGAACCAGTTTTTTTGTTGTGCAGCGTAAAAAGAAACCCTTTTATTATTTTGTCGCGCAAACTTGCAAAATTCCACGATATTGGACTTGTTTGTTTTATGCCTAAAAGCGATCTTCAATCGCCATTTATTTATTATCGATTGTAAAAGATATTAATACTGTATTTTTCCTGTAAACTATACACCATTGGCCACACAGATTAATTAAAATATAAATATTGTGCGTCAACGGCGTCGAGCTTTGCGTTTGTTTCTTGAACGTTCAAATTTTATTTGTAAACTCGTAAAAATGCCATTTCCTGTCTTTTCGTTTTGTATCGCCATACCAATAATTTCATTATATGTGTTTTAAAAGTTACTGCCTCTTTTATTTTTGTGTACTCTGTATTTGTTTGTGTAAAAATTTTGCAAGCTCCAAATATATAGGAGGAGGCACAATCACGGTAAGTTCCATTCCCGTAAGCTGTCGGCTTCTCGGCCTTCCACGAGGACCTACACAATCAGCTGGATTTGGAAGGTGGTGCCCACTTATTTTGACTTACCCTGTACACAGCTAAAGATTTTCTCCCATAAGCGATTTTTTCACGAACTCCCCCTACTCCTCTGAGCTAAGCTGTAGGCCGTTTTCCATCCATCTGGTTACGGGTCGTCGAAAAAGCTCGATTGGCCCGTAACAAATTATACTAAAGTACCTAATTAGAAATATCGTTAATATTTAATAACTTATAATATAACACGGAAAACCATAAAACGGCATTTAAAATCAGGTTAATCTCAAATCTCAAATTTAAATAAATGCAGAAAAGAATCCAGGTCAAAGCCGAAAAAATAATTCGAGTCAAAAGCAGGAGTGCCAGGGAGTCATCATTCGAAAGGCAAAATGACATTCCCCGCATTGCATGTGCGCGCGCATTTTAGATTCGAATGGTTAATTCGAATGAATATCTCGTTTATTAAAACGATTCGAACATCATTCAATTATGCACATCACTAGTGTAGCTACGCAAAAAATATCATCAGTTAATGATATTCTTCTTAAAATCATTTGAATCAAATCTAAGTGATTGAATTACATTAACAAAAAATTAAGTTTTAGTAATAATCAGATGCAACACTAAAAAAGCTACAAAGTCGACACTAACTTTGTACCATAACTGTATTTGCAGCATAAATATACGTATGAATTGCAACTTTTATTTGATAAATATTTACAACAAAAAGAGACTGAAACAAAACCTTTACTGTCAGTTTCTCATGGCTTCGCCTAAAAATATATTCTACTGGCTTTAATCGGTTATTTCGATCAAAATAGATCCTAGTTAGAAGCATCCCATTCTTTTAAGCATACGTTGTATATATATTATTCTTATTATAAATTTCGCATAAACTATTCAAGTGCATCACTTCAAATATTAAATAATGAAAGTTGAGTATTAGTTTTCAAAGTTGATTATTGTTTTTGATTAGATATTTAAGTGTAAATTAACGAAATTGTGTTTCAGACTTGGTATGTAATAGCTTTGTTTAAATTTACGCTGAAAAAGTTTTAAATCAGACGGTTCCCACTTCAATCGTAATTTTTTTCAACAAACGGTAATTCTTTCGCAATTAAAAATTATGTAGTTATAATGAACTAGTCCACTTTTAAACATAAGATGAATTAATATATTCATAATCGATACCAACTTCGATATTTACTTCTTCTGGTTAATAGTGAACGAGAACTGGCATTTTAAAAAATGTGTTTGGTGGAATTTGGGTATGTATATTAATATGTTACACATTATACTGCAAATATCACATTCTTTCCATGTTTAGGTTTTGTAATAAAAATGATTCCAATGTTTTCTTGTTAGTGCATAAAGCCCCTCTTCTCCTAAAGATTATTATTAAGATATTATTAGACTTTGGAAAACCCCTTACCAGCACGATATTTAGAACCGAAATATGTATTTCGGCAACTAGGCTGCTATCTTCAGTAGGAACCTGAACTAAAAAAAGTTGCTTGGCTGAGGAATACCTCTGGTGGTAACTTCTTCACCAAGTCAACAATAATAATCTAACAAACAAAGGCTTAAATACTAAATCCCTGTTAAGGTTTGTTACACCTAACCGGTTACGAACTTATCTTCCGCAAATGAATTAAATTTAATAGCTGCTTTTGCTGAAGACACTTCCTTTAACAATTTTAGATGTTCTAATTTTACACAGTGTCCTGTCCCGTAAATATGTTGGGCAACACTTAATTTATCAAACCTATGATTTTTGAAATGAGCTACATGTTCCTTAAACCTAATCTCAATATTATGTTTAGTTTATCCATTATACTATCCATTGAAATTTCGAAATTACTCATAAAAACATTTACAACGAATAGAGATACGCTATTACCCATTGCAGTACCTATGCTGTTGATAAAAGTTGCCCTCTATTTGGGATATACAGAGAGTAGTTAGCCTAGCGTATTCGTTATTTTGCTCAGAGTCTAAATTGTTTACTGTGAGAAAATTTTGCAGGTATGTCATGGCTTGTGGAATCGGTACACTAGGAAAGAAGACACTTACATCGAAAGAAACTAGAATTTCCCCTTCAAGTTAAAAGTTTCTTAGCACATAACAAAGAAAATAAAATTTTTATGTTAGATAGTCCTGTAGCTATTGTAATATAATTATTTTGAAAGAAGTTTTAATGCCAAACAGACTGGGTAAGATCATTTCTAAATCTGATCCGAATACTCATGTTCAAACCGAAAATGTCTATAAAATTCGATTTTTCTTTCCATATGCCGCAAAACTTACTTTTCTCTGTCGCCATATAAAACAACTTCGTAAAATAAATATTTTTGGATGCCTAAACCATATTAAACTAACTATATAATTGTAATTTAGTTAAGAACGAACAGCACTACTAACTGAATAGACAATTTACAAACAAAGGTGCTTGAATGGTTGTATACGACTACCAAAGCGTAGGCTACTTCTGTGATCTGTTACTTTCATACTTCAAAATAATTATGTTGTATTGTAAATGATCGCACACTATATTTATATAACGGTAACGTATTTTTACTAGTATGCTAAAAGACAAACACCAATGACCAATTAATATACCTAAATATCTCCTCCCATAATTCTGTAAGAGGGTTCTAATTACAAAAAATCATAATAATGGAGAATTAAATTTTCATAACATTTGTATGCAAAATAGTTCCAGAATACTGTAATATTTTGTTATATACAGAAACAAATACATAAATTTCAACAAAATTGCTTCATTTTAGTTCGTATGTGTAAGGGCATATGTCTCATAGAGAATGTTTGCTGACGTTAGTAATAATTAATAAACATCATTTACAATTTGCAGGCATACATTATTAGTACGGTTGTGAGAGAAATATAAGCGACGCATTTGCTAGGGTGAATTTTACCCATTTGCACCGTTTCTTCGATAATTAGCTTATCTAGGAAGCACTTCATTTAAACAAAATATTTATTTCAATTACATTTTGAAGATGTCACTGCAACATGTAAACTAAGTTAACTTTTCGAAGTTTAACATATCAGACACAACTAGAAAAAGTAATATACATATGTTTTCGAATTGAAAAATGATACATTGTATTTTATTTCGAAGTAGATTCTGCAAATTGGTAATATAAATAATTTTGTACTGTTTGTAGATATACGTTGATTAAACCGTAAGCGTGTGTGTATTTTCTTTATTTCAAACACATCATTTACAGTTGGGTCTTTACAAAAATGTTTCTATACATTATAGTTCTAATTTGTAAGAGCTAAAAAATAATTTAAAGTTTAAATATGATAAACGGTTTTTGTGTAAATCGTAGCGGCCTTCATTGAGAAGCTAGAATATTCCGCAAAAATTATTAAATTTGAATTCAGACGTCCAATGAAATTCCCTAGTGCCATTTTGGAAGATTGCTGTTCGGGGAAAATAATACAAAAAACATGTCTTTTTCGTTTTCATCTTCGAATAGATTCGAGAACAAATTTGATTCGATGAATTTCCTTTTAAATCGGCATACCAAATTTCATAAAGATCGGTCCAATAGTTTCTATACGCAGCGTTACATCCTTACGTGATGACACACGCGCGCACACACACGCACGCACATGTTACAGTAAAACCTTGGTTCATATTTCATTTTACTAAAACCATCGTATGGAAAGGTGTTCAGAATATAGAATTATCAACTGCATTTATACGTTGTTAAGTACATTTACCGTTAACGGGAAAAAACCAGACTAGAAGATAAACGCAGTTCCTGTTCATAATACGATATTAATATATAAATGAATTCTATTTTGTAGTAAGCTATTTTATGATGGGTTTAGTATTAACACAAGGAATCCAGAAGACACATTTTAATTATTATATTCAATAGAAAGCAGATCTGCACAAACGGAAATTAATTACAACATACATTAATCAGAAGCACGACTGAATTCTCCGCAGCTTTATTTATTAATCATCTTGCTAGAACTTACATAGACTATACCAAGGTTAATCGAGCAATTCAAGCACCGAGATCTACAAGGTGCGAAAGAGATTAAGAAACTTATAGGAAGTTCTTAATCGCTGTAGATGTTAAGTTATCAACTTAAGAATAAATATTGTGTGGTATAGATTCAATAAGAATTCTAGCAGCTTAAATATACTTTGATAACTATTAAATAATTGTAATATTATAAACTGTATGGTTGAAGTACAGACATACGTTTTGTTTTTGACAGATAATCTTTATCGAAAATATTGCTAAGCCTATTATTGGTATATAAAACAACGTAGGATTCTGGAAAATTTCCGTACTTATTCCTAAATTTGGGCATGTTTTAACAATTTTCACAATTTTTCCTTTGACTTAACTTCACAATGAAAGATACGTTAATTTTATTACTTGTTACCCACACACTTTAACTTTAAAGTTTACCTCATTTCTGGAAAATCACCATGATCCCACATTTGAGATGTGTTACGTATAATAACAAGGTTTACTAGGATCAGCTAGAGTCAACGCTTTTGATCAACCAATATAATGCCAGAAAGAAGGCCTAATATAATAATTGCTTTTTTATTTATTTCTACTGACTATTCACTCTTTCTCAAAGTATTTCTATGCAGGTACATTGAGGCAAATAATGTATTCTGCTGACGAGATGGCATGAGACAGGAATGAGGTCCAAGGCGAGAAAATTCGCCCACTTGACATCGGAATTGCTGCATTACTATTCTATATAAAAACATTATTTAAAATTGCTAATATGAAATAACGTAAAAGTGTTAACAGCAAAATTCAATTTCATTGATTGTTGTTATAATTTGTCAACTTCATTTTTTATTTTTTGTGCATGAAGTTGAATATAATACTATAGTAGACCATAAAACAACACACCCTAACAACAGCAACACACAATATAACGTTAACAAACAAAATTTTAGTATCAGTATGTTACGGGCCCAATCGAGCTTTTCCGACGACCCGTAACCGGATAGGTGGAAAAAGGCCTACAGCTTAGCTCAGAGGAGTAGGGGGAGGAAATCTTCCTAGTTTTGTAAAGGGTAGGTCAAAATTAGTGGGCGCCACCTTCCAAATCCAGCTGATTGTAGGTTCTCGTGGAAGGCCAAGAGGCCAACAGCTTACGGGAATGGAACTCACCTTTATTGTGCCTCCTCCTATATATATATATATATATATATATGAAGCTTGCAAAATTCATGCTCAAACAAATACAGTACACAATAATAAAAGAGGCAGTAAATTTTACAACACATATAATGAAATTATTATAATAATAATAATAGCGATACAAAAAAAAGACAATCAATGGCATTTTTATGGTTTTACAAATGATAATTGAACGTCCAAGAAAACAAAACTCGCCGCCGTTGACGCACGATATTTAGGATATTTCAATAAATCTATGTGGCCAATGGCGTAGAGTTACAGGAAAAATACAGTATTAATATCTTTTTACAATTAACAATAAACAAATGGCGACTGAAGATCGCTTTTAGGTTGCATAAAAGTTCAATAACATGAAATTTTGCAAATTTGCGCGAGAAAAAAAAGGTTTCTTTTACACTGCACAAAAAACTGGTTCTTTACCTTGAATTCCGGTGGAGGCAGGCACAATTCCGGGGGGTTGATTTCCAGATGCAGGTACAGTCGAGAAAGGGGGCATTTTTCCGGTCCGGGAAAAAGGTAGAAGACCTCAGGAGACCAGGGGGACGAAATGTTGGTAGGTACGCTACTGGAGAAGTAGATTATTCCCAACAGGATCAGTTGAATTATTTCCAACGGGGATAGTCGACGTTGGGAATTTCAAACGCTTGTATCACCAACAGACCCAACAATCACATTTTCACGGGTTGAAACGCTTTTATCCGAATGAATCGAAGAAAAAAACAATCACACTTGATTGTTCTGTAACCAGGCTACACTGTTAAAACTTATTAGATCCGACCTCGTCGGATATGATACTAATGATACTAATTGCCGAAAGCAATATTCGGTACAATAAACTCAATTTAACAGGTCCCGCTCGCCATGAACGTTCGTCTCGGACCCAAGCTTGTTGC